>CM067352.1:5678597-5728597 GCA_034190875.2 Urechis unicinctus | reverse complement strand
AGAGTGTATACGTATTTTGTTTGAGGTGAACACTCTTACTTACTATCTTAAAGAAAACGTGATGATAAGTAGTGTGCTGCACACAGGTGGAGTGTTGACATATTTTGCTTAGGGTAAACACTCTTAACATAGCTCTACACTCCTTGCTTCCATGCCACATAAAGTTAAACATATGAACTACACGCCAATATAGTGACCCCTTGCCCCCGCTTATACCCCTCCCTAAGGAGGTTTTACTGGGCTGGATCAATAAAAGGCCTCGGGACAAAAAAACTCTAACAGAATGTGGATGGTTTGTGCGCTGGTGCTGTCATACGCCATGTGTTAGGTGACGCCTTAAGGTGATTGCATATTAAAGCCTGACTTCCTTGTTGTTTATATGCGCGTAAGTGTGTATGCATGTGTTTACGTCCATGACCTGGAGCGGCTTGGCGAGTGTCAAGTTATACCATTGTATACTGACCTTTATCCTTTCAGGGAAAGTAGAGAAGACATGTGCATTTGTGTACCCTGTGTAGCGGGGCCTTTTCTAAGTCGCTGATGTAAAATTATCTCGTAAATATATCCATTGTGTGCTAACGCGGCGTCACATTTTGATTTCCAAATGTCAAATGTTAGTTTGGCTTTAAATAGCGATTACGGGTTTGATTGATTCAGGGACTAGTGGGGCATATGTGTTTTTGGTTAAATTGGACTTAAACAAGGCATATCACACCACGATGAGACATCTTATCAGATTAGTATGAACGGACGATGCACTTGGATATACTTGCCGCAGAGCACCTGTAATATTCGATGTGTTAGAAAATAATAGCAATGCAAAGTTTCCCCTTATTTGGTTCAAAAAGCAATGTTATGGCGTATAAATATTATGGTGCATTGTGCTGGACTTGTATGCAAGATTCGATGGTTTTATGTTCGATCAATTGGCAAGTGCCTACCCCGGTGTGTCCCATACGTCATGGTGTGGTTTGGAGTCCTTGTAAACTTGCTTTGACACTGCATCACTTAAAATGCTTTGTGCATCTTTAGTCTATGACGTACAATATGAGATGCGTAAGTGGTCCTGTCTTTTGAATATGCACCTACATGCCTTCCTGGTGAAAAAATTGATGTTTAAAATATAAATTAATTCATTAGATAATTCCGTCGATAATAACCAAGTATGTGTTAATTAACTAAAATCTGTGTGACTGAGTTATATCTATTTACGATATGCAGTCGTTTAATTTCAGCTATTTGCTAATGGAGTCGATGACGAAATATACACTTCGTCTGCCCTAAACACGTCTGATACTAAATACAAGCAAACGACTTAATTACACAAAGGAAATAAAAAAGCACTAAATTCACATTCAGCTTGATAGATATCAATTGGGTTGATATCAATTGGATTGGTTTGGCTTTTGATGCTAAAACAAAAGATACAATTGCATAGAAAATTACCGCTGTGTAACTATATCCCAGTAAATGTATAATAATGCTTCACATTGTTCTACACAAGTTTTCTTTGACGCTATAATAATGATATCCTGTTACTTCTGTTGCTCCAGGTAGCACTGCATTAACTTATGGAGCTCTATGTATGACGCCTGTAAAAACGTAATAATGACAACAAGTTAATTGTAATTGCTGATAAAAGGGTAGTGACATTCTTTTTGTTTTCCAATATAAAATGCATTCATTTACCTCGGAAGATAATAATACAGGTCGATATGATTTGATTTGTTGTACGACATAGAACAGATCCATTTCGTTCTCTTCTCTCAGCATTTGTAAGAGGATGCTAA
The DNA here is from genome assembly GCA_034190875.2 of Urechis unicinctus. NCBI lineage: Eukaryota > Metazoa > Annelida > Polychaeta > Xenopneusta > Urechidae > Urechis > Urechis unicinctus. Next base: position 5,726,807 of record CM067352.1, on the reverse strand, counting down.
TAGCTATGTATTTTCCACAAAGTTCATCCCCATCCCTGCACAAGACACAGTACCTTCATATATGATAACAAAGGGGTCATAGCCCAAGGTCAATATAGCTGAATTCCCTTATAATACAGTTCATGCTAACCTGCTGATGACAACAGTGGATTCAGAGCCCAACTTTAATCCTGCCAACCGCTCATTGAGGACGACAACCTGAGAGGATGGGATTCAGGTATGGACAGGACACACACTTTGTGATCCATCTCATTTGTTCCCATGGCCTGTGACTCAGCCACGTTGGAGTAGATATTGCCGTGGTGTAAACGTGTTTGTTTAGATATCATCACGCTCATTTCTCCGATGGTTTGGACACTAGTAATTTCGCCAACCAAATGAATACACGAGTCCCCAGCAAGGAGGCTGTTATCCTTTGACTGCAGGAAAGTGGGATAAATATCCTGTTTGAGCAGATTACACACATACCGTTGTGATCAATCACAGAGCATTAAGGGTGCATCACATATTATTAGTTCGAGGGTTAATTAAGGGGATAACTCACTGACTGCGTCATGTCTTCCACACAACAACGGCATGGATTTTGTGGTCGTATATCATCCTCCACACGTCTTCCACTGGGACGTCCAACGGCCACTTGATGGCAAAGAAGGTCTCACTCTTGTTGTAACCCTGCAAAATGTTTCAGTTTATCGAAAACATTCACGTATTTTTACAGAATGATTTATTACTGACCTTAATCCGCACAGTATTGATGTAATCTAAAGCCCCTGACACCAAGTGAACACGGCCAGCATCACCTGTGTAGAAGCACGAGTATGTCACCTCAATCAGGAATACTTTACTGCGTGTTCATCGGATTCGTTAGTCAGCAAGTAAGACACACGATGCTTTCCTAACAGAGATGAATTACAGAGGATATTTACCGCTGCTTCCATTTCACATAGCGCTAACAGAAGGACGACTGGAGTTAATACAAGATGTTCTGAATAGTTTGAGCGAGAACGAAACTGAATTCTTGCTCCGTATTCCTGTCAGTTACACAGTAAACCGACATGAAATACTGACGGACGTCGTGGGTGACATGATGGCGGACAGGAATGGAGAGACGCAGGAACAAGACAAAGAAGAGGAGACGTCAGGATGTATGGATACAGAGTCTGCTGGTGTGGAGTTGCCTTTGTTCATGGCGCTCTATAGCGGCAATCCAGATCTGGTGAACTTGTTGTCTGACAAGGGTTGTGACCTTTACCAACAAGACAGTCACGGTAACACAGCCATTCATATACTTGTTGTAATGTCCGAGTCCCGAGCTGATGACGCCGTCCGTATGTACAGCACTCTACTGTCTTGTCTGAAGACAGGTACAAACAGGAGGAAATTGATCTTGAGTAAGAACCACCAGGGACAGACCCCTCTCGACATTGCAGCGGAAATGTGCGTGCCAGAAATGTTACACGCTCTCTTCAACACTAATAGAGTGTATCGGTTTCCGGTGAAGCATTGTGGGAATCACCAGCATGTTCACTATGACATCAGTAACTATAAAAATACAAAGGTTAACACTGTTCTGTATAATCTCGCATTTATTACAGAGCAGCAATTAGTACGAGTAGATATATTCAAGTTATTAGAAAGAGAACCCTTTCCATCTTGGCTTGCAATGAACAAACAGAGTAACCGGCCTGTGCTGTTGGTCTGGATGGTCGTATGGTTCATGGTCATTGGTCTGTACGTCACGTCAACATGTTTATTTTGAATTTATAAACAGGCTCCAACAAAGGAATATTCTATATTTGTGATAGCACGGATGGCTGTATTACTTATTACCGATATATACTTCCTGTCCACATATATGCAGCCCTTTCGAATTCTCTGCAAACGATTACGCAGAGGTCAAACACCAGTAGCTTTTGTACCAGCGTCTAAACTTACTCAAACTGTCTTCCTCGTTTCCATGATTATAATGAATGCTCTAGCTATAATTGTTGGAAATGTTCTCTATGCATATATGACTTTTCAGACAGTTAACATTATACTTGGGATAGGTTCTATCCTGTTTTTCATCATGTTAAACCATTCACTGAGTCATTACTATACCGTTCTACAGAAGGTGTTCAGCGAAACGTTTTCATTCCTTCTGCTCGGCTGTGCATCGTTCCTTGCATTTGGTGTGGCATTTTATATCGTCCATATTGATATCTCCATACGCTCAACAAACCTGACTGTTGTTGTTATGAACGAACGTGTTGTACAAATTCACAAACTACGGAAATCAGTGTTGACTATCCAAATTTTGAATATATATTTGCTTGCTGAAGCTTTTGGGACTTCAATTCAAACTTATTCTAAATCATATAAGTGTACGGTCAAGTGTGGGTTTTACTATTGCAAGCGGTCACTCGTTTATGGTAATGGAAATGTTCTTCTCCAGACATTAGAAAAACCTTAACGCATGCAGACGCATGACGCATGCAGACATACTAATTATGCATCTGCTGTACAACCAACAAATAATAGGACATCGATGATTGGCCAACACCTCAATTCATCATATTCGTGCTGTAGTAGTGTTAGTCGACTCACGCTGCAAATTAAACTTTCTCGTGTCAAGGAAAACAATCTAATAATGTTCTTTATTATCTTCTTTTATACTATTGTTCCTGAAATGATATTATGTGTTAAATAATAGATCAAAATTAAATAGAAATAATCCACGTTCATCATATATTCAAAATATTTCCATTGCAGTGGGCACCTTGCTGTTGTCGCAATGTTTATGTGTACTACCTGTAGAATATAGTTTCTGTTCAGATGTGGTTGTTCGTTATTCATACATACATATATACATGCATACATATATACATATATATTTATGTTTAAATACACACAAACACATATAAATACAAACATACAAATACATTCATATATACATTCCAACATTAAAGCATGCACACAGACATGCATACATAGAAACAAAAGTTAATACAAACAAAATTATATACATAAAATCATGCATGCATGCATGCATGCATGCATACATACTTACATACATGTATACTTAAATGCATGCATACGTACGTACGTACATACATACATACGTACATATATGCATACATACATACATACATACATGCATGCATGTTTGCATACATTCATACATACATGCATACTTACATACATAAATACATGCGTACATACATACATGCATGCATGCATATGTACATACATGCATACACACATGCATACGTACATACAAGCCTACATCCATACATACATATATATATACATACATACATACATACATACATACATACATACATACATACATACATACATACATACATACATACATACATACATACATACATACATACATACATACATACATACATACATACATACATACATACATACATACATACATACATACATACATACATACACACACACACACACACACACACACACACACACACACACACACACACACACACACACACACACACACACACATACATACATACATACATACATACATACATACATACTTATTTAACGTGTAATGCTATCCATGATCTTAGATTTGGGCAGCGGTCAAAACGTATATTCCTATGCCTTTCTTTCGATCATCTGTTTAATAACGCGTGACACCTCTTTTTAAAGTACTCCAACAAAATATCGATCAAGATGTGCTGATTTGTTAATTACACCATGCCAATCAAGCCTCGAACACTAACAGCAATGTCAATGTACGCTCATCTATGCCAAGGTACTCGTATGTGTCGTTTTGTTGGTCAGTTGTGTATGACGATTTACAATAAGCATATGAAGCAACCCAGCGCCTCGAATATGTATGAGAACACAACTTTTACCTTACACGCTTAGAGGTTAGGAGTTGTGTTCAGCTGTAGAGCCAGAGGTATGCATGATCGGACATGGAAGCAAATGTTCCTTGTACGACGTAATCGACTGCGTTATCTTCATAACCCAGCGACAGGTATTAGTCCGTGCTTAACTTAACAAGCCTAGTCTAGGCGAATCGGCATGTAGACAAACGAGTGCGGGATATATCAATTGGAGGGATGCGAGAAGAAGAGGAAGGGGACAAGTGGGTGTTCAATTTACATAAGTTGTTGAGAGTAAATTTATCATAACGGTTATTTGGTTCTGACCTAGGTCAAACGGAAATGACGCATATGGATGAACCCAGGTTAAGCCGTCAGAATCAGCTTCCATAGAAACCACGTTGTCAACCGTTAATTTATAACTTGTTTAGTCTGGATCAGTCATGCCAAAGCGCTGCTTGGCCGCGGATTGTTCGAATTTATTTTCGGGAAGCGTTCGATTATTCAGTTTTACTCTGGAGGAGAAATGGATATCTCAAGTGCGTACAAGGGCTAATTGGTTTGGGCTGTTTTGTAACTGATATGGATCGAATCTGAACGGCACACTAGCAGCTACATTCTCTGGATTGGAATGCTCAAACATTTGTGACGCTTCCACACAAAACTCAATTGCCAAATAGTCCAACTCGAAGACATCGCTCTACGAAACTTCAATATTCGCCATTGTTTATGGTTATAACTGCGGACGTAATGCGATGCCGGGCCAAACATTTTGAAAATGGCGAAGGTGCTGAAAAATCGACTTTATATATCAATTGTTTAAACATTTAACTACAAAAACCGAGTAAATTCAACTTTATCTTGCATTCGATTTCATAAAACAAGCCATGGAAATTGAATTAAGTTGATGCTGTTGATTATAAATCAATGATCTGTTCCAAGAAATTCTCCAGCACGTCCAACCTGAAGACGCATCTCCGTCTGCACAGCGGAGAGAAGCCCTTCTCTGTCCCGGCAAGTTCACTCAGTACGTACACCTCAAGTTACACCGTAGACTGCACACGAACGAGCGGCCTTACGAGTGTCCCAAATGTAACCGGAAGTACATTAGCGCTAGTGGGCTGAAAACGCACTGGAAAACAGGATCATGCATGCCAGCCGACACCAACGTCGACCTCCCAGAGATGAGGTCCTCCTCGCCGTTCCATAAACCAGACGATGTAGAACACGAGATGGATTTCGCGGACGAATTGAATCCCGAATCCGATCGATCCAGCGATGAGCTGGCGATGCATTTTCATAATTCGACAGACTCAGACCCCGGATGTGAAGAAAGTGAGGTCAGGGAGGGGTCATTCTCCTTGGGCGAAGACGACCCAAATAACTCGACCCTGGAACACCTTGTATCATCTCCGGATGCAATCCACGACGAACACAGTAATTTCTGATATGTGTGATTTAATTGCTAACTATTTGGTGATTGCCTGTAATTTACAATTGTTTGATGAGCACAACTGAACCGTTTATTTAATATATATATCTATATATTTATTCCGTCCGGTCTTTTTGTGGGGTATTTAAGTGATCTCCCAAGTGGATGGGGGTTAGTAAGCGGTCGTTGGCGATATCATGTAGCTGCCGAATTCATGGATTGTAATCACCCAGGCAGCTGGTACGACGGATGGTGGTTTTACGTCACTACGTCCTGATTTGCTATTTTTTATATTATATTAATTCCCTGCAGTGAATTTGCTGTTGTACAATCAATAAAGCGAATCAATGGCTGTTATGATATGTAGATACGACAAACCCAGCATCTTGGTTTATTTCTTCTATTAACCTCATTGTTTACTCGTTCTGATCATAATTACCAGTGCATCTCATTAACATAAATGTGCATTAATTGAGTAACCGCTATAAGAAAGCTTGCGTTTATTAGGTTACGAAATAGTGTTGTTGTCATTCAGTTCGCCCCCTAGTCACGGTCGAACGGCAATAGATCATTTGCGCGCGCCCATTAATGATACTGTTCAGCTGATACGTTAATTTTACTACTATGATCGTACCATCTTGCTTCATAGCTTTGATACTAATTTGCTCCCCAACAAGGAAGTGTGGGATAAATCTGATGTACAGTTGTCTATCTAGGGCATACAGCAATTTTTATGTGCAATGTGTTTTACTTGCGCCTTATCTTGCACAGCATGACATGGCGATTTATTGTCGTATCACTTGCACAAGCCCCCTGCTTGCATTAATCACTTAAATAACTTGTTAAATATTTTGTTAAATGACTAAACAATACAAATGATCTCAATATATCAAATTTGCTCCAGTGACTGATTGACAAAATCTTCTATTTGACGTGATTTATCCGATTCTGTGGCTTCATATGTGTTGTATTAACTTCACGGGCTTAGGAAAAGGTGTTGAAAAGCATAGAGTTGCACTTTTGGGACGGAAGCAGCAAGTGGCACATGTGCCAACTATTAATCTACGCCCATCATCAGGTGGCACTGCTATAAAATCACAGGGCTGTTGGTACAATTACACTGCGATTTACCCAAAGCAGCTTATGTTGATAACATTAAGACATCGTATTTGTTGAGGCGTTGTTTTAAAGTAAACATTATGATAAGCAGCATGCTGCACACAGGCAGAGTGTTAACGTATTTTGTTTGGGGTAAACAGACACTCTTTCTTCCTATCTTAAAGCAAACGTTATGACAAGTAGTGTGCTGCACACAGGTGGAGTGTTGACATATTTTGCGTAGGGTAAACACTCTACGCTCCTTGTTTCCATGCCACATAAAGGTTAGCATATGCACTATACGCCAATAAAAGCGACCCCTTCCCCCCGCTTATACCCCAGCCTCTTTTTGCCTTTTATGTTGGCCCGTCCAGTGCATTTCAGCTATATACAAACACAGCCAATTTAAGTGAATTTTGAGCGCAACTTCCTGGTGTGTTTTATTTAAAAGCAAGAACTTCACAGTGTGATCGTGAAGTAAACAGGAAGTTTTACTGGGCTGGATCACTAAAAGGCCTCGGGACAAAAATCAAACAGAATGTGGATGGTTTGTGCGCTGGTGCTGTCATACGCCATGTGTTAGGTGACGCTTAGAGGTGATTGCATATAAAAGCTTGACTTCCTTGATGTTCATATGCGCGTAAGGGTGTATGCATGTATTTACGTCCATGTGCTGGAGGAGTATGTGAGGGGCTGAGGAGCTTTTGTTAAGCTGTGCTCTTCAGTGTGGCTTGGCGAGTGTCAAGTTATACCATTGTTTACTGACCTATATCCTTTCCGGGAAAGCGTAGAAGACATTTGCAATATGTGTCCCCTGTGTAGTGTGATTTTTCCTATGTCGCTGATGTGTAATTATCTCGTAATTATATCAATTGTGTGCTAACTCGGCGTCACATTTTGTTTTCCAAATGTCAAATGTTAATTTGTCTTTAAATAGCGATTACGGGTTTAATCGAGTAAGCGACTAGTGGGGCATATGTGTTTTCGGTTATATTGGACTCAAACAAGGCATATCACACCACGATGAGACATCTTATGAGATATAAATAAGTATGAATGGACGATGCACTGGAAGTGGTTGGCTCCAGGGATACTCCGGATGCTTCTGAGTAAAGCTGTGGCCAGCGGGGGGCACCTTCAATATTTGATGTGTTAGATAATAGTAGCAATGTAAGGTGGTCCCTTATTTGCTTCTAAAGCAATGTAATGGTGTATTACTGTTCTGGTTCATCGTGCTGGACTGATATGCAAGATTCGATGGTTTTGTGTTCGATCAATTTGCAAGTACCCTCCCCGGTCTGTTCCATAGGTCACGGTGTGGTTTGGAGTCCTTGTGTACTTGCAGGTCGCTTCGACACTGTGTCACCTAAAATACTTTTTGCATCGTTAGTCTGTGGCGTACAAGATGAGAAAATTTACAATTTAATGCGTACTTGGTCCTGTCTTTTGAACATACACCTACATGCCTTCCTGGTGAAAATTGATGTTTAAAATATGAATTAATTCATTAGATAATTCCGTCAATATAACCAGGTATGTGTTAATTAACCTGGGGTTGCGATTAATCCTCACAATCTGTGTGACTTATTTCTATCTCTAGGTATTGTATGCAGTCGTTTAATTTCAGCTATTTATTATTTGAGTCGATGACGAGATATACACTTCACCAGAAATAGACCATGCATCATCAAATGCAAAGCAAACTGATCCCTTATCAATTTATAGTTTATTGAAGTGCTTATATACGGAAATGCTCTCCGTGACAAACAAGACACACTGTTATCAAAGATTTTATTATCGGACTGGCAACGGCCTGTGTCACACCTAAGATCGGATCACCGGACTGCCTAGATTCGATCATTCGACAGGATCTGGCTTATATCACTAACAATGGTAGCGTCAGATGCTTGTATCGCTGGTATCTTCATTACCACCAATGATGAAGGGGATATATAATTTTTACAATCGATGTGTTGGTTAAAATCCGTAGCTTGAAACAGTTTATGAGTAGACTTCTTTTTACACAGAGATTAATTACAGCAATACCTGATTTTATACAGTTCACCAGTAAAATTTAGTCACATCATACACGATTTGCAGTATCAATGTATTTGTAATTAATCACCTGATTAGCAAATGTTCAGCCCAGACGTCTGATACTAAATGCATGGTTAAATAAAATACCAACAAACGTCAAAATTACACAAAGGAGATAAAAAAGCACTAAATGCACATTCAACTTGATAGATATCAATGGGGTAGATGTCAATCAAATTGGTTCGGCTTTCGATGCTAAAACAAAAGATACAATTGCATAGAAAATTACCGCTAATGTGTAACTATATCCCAGTAAATGTATTATATTGCTTCACATTGTTCCACACAAGTTTTCTTTTACGGTTTTACAAGGATATCCTGTTACTTCTGTTGCTCCAGGTAGCACTGCATTAACTTGTGGAGCTCTATGTATGACGCCTGTAAAATGTAAAAATGACAACAAGTAAATTGTAATTGCTGATAAAAGGGTAGTGACATTCTTTTTATTTTCCAATATAAAATGCATCCATTTACCTCGGAAGAAAAGAATTCAGGTCGACATGATTTGATTTGCTGTACGACATAGAACAGGTCCATTTCGTTCTCTTCTCTCAGCATTTGTAAGAGGATGCTAATAGCTATGTATTTTCCACAAAGTTCACCCCCATCCCTGCACAAGACACAGAACCTTCATAGCAAAGGGGTCATAGCCTAAGGTCAACATAGCTGAATTCCCTTATAATACAGTTCATGCTAACCTGCTGATGACAGCAGTGGATTCAGAGCCCAACTTTAATCCTGCCAACCGCTCATTGAGGACGACAACCTGTTCTACGCTGAGAGGATGGGATTCAGGTATGGACAGGATCCACACTTTGTGATCCATCTCATTTGTAGCCATGGCCTGTGACTCAGCCACGTTGGAGTAGATATTGCCGTGGGCTAAATGTGTTTGTATAGATATCATTACGCTCATTTCTCCGATGGTTTGGACTCTAGTAACCTCGCCAAGCAAATGAACACACGAGTCCCCAGCACGGAGGCTGTTATCCTTTGACGGCAGGAAAGTGGGATAACCATCCTGTTTGAGCAGATTATACACATGCCGTCGTGATCAATCACAGAACATTGATGGTACATCACATATGATGATTTCGCGGGTTAATTATGTGGATTACTTACTGACTGCGTCATGTCTTCCAACACAACAACAGCATGGATTTTGTGGTCATAAATAATCCTCCACAGGTGTTCCACGGTGACGTCAAAAGGCCACTGGGTGGCAAGGAAGGTCTCACTCTTCTTGTAACCCTGCACAATGTTTCAGTTTACCGAAAGCATTCATGTACTTATACAGAATGATTTAAATTTAGCTTACTGACTTTTATCTTCACAGCATTGATAGAATCCGAAGCTCCTGACATTAAGTGAGCACGGCCAGCATCACCTGTGCAGTAGAGCGACATAAACCAATTAATGTCACTTTGAGGGTTTTACAGATAACTGCGGGTGAAAATATCCGGTGGACAACCTGTACGATCCTCACTTGGTGGGATATCAGTTCTGTTGTATGGCTTACTTTGTGGTATGTTGCCAACTGCTGTTTTTAAGGTCGATGCCGGCATCTGTGACACAATCTGCGCGCCACAAGCACCATAACACCAACGTGTGTAATTTGTAAATTACCCCAACAAATATTAAAATGTATTAAATATAGGATGCTTATAAAACAGGCTAGTATAAATCAATTACCTCATATTGGCGGCGGAGTATGGAGTAGTTAACTGATGATACAGTGCTTTGGAGATTTGAATAGAGCCCTGTGACGTCATTATGTGTAATAGCGGTTTCCCCGACGGCTATTGTATCCCGAAGAATATTGTAGAGGAACATATACTGCTTCTGTGGAATGATTAAATAAATGCAGTGTTGATATTTAGGAAAATCATGGCGTGCATCATTTGCACTTAATTGTTTATGTGGCAATCGAATATCTGTATTTTTATCAAATAATAGTACATGCTAATGTGTTCATGCATTTGACTAAGGAAAATATGAACCAATGTTTGGATCATTTGCATGCGTTGTTCGCGAAGTTGATGCAGACATTTGAGGACATCGACACCATGTTCATCCTTTGCCTGTCTCAGGAGCCAGTGCAGGGCGATGAATGTTCCAGTTCGTCCAACTCCGGCACTGCATCACCACAGAGATATAGGTAGACATAGAACGCTTCTGTGGATATGGATAAAACATGGACAACATTCTGTTCTGTTCAGTTACCTGCGGTTGTTTTAGATAGCATTATTTTTTCTTGAATGGGTTGGAAATGAATATAAGTAATAATGTATGTTTTTGAAGTGAGTTTAATGCTCAAACCAGTTGTTTACATAACGACCATTTACCTGCAATGAACAACCGTAGATGTCCCAGGAATACTAGTAGCTCGTATCTTACGATAAAAACGCAAGAGTGGAGCAACGTTCTCGGGGACATCCTTGTCAGGCCATGATGTGAATTGAAACTGATGGACGGTCTGCCTCTTGGTTAGATCCACCTTCTATGATAAAGACAAAAGACATTTACGAAGCCAGCATTACAGTTGAGGGACAAGAATCAAGTTAATCTGTTGTTATACAAGATCAGCATCATCGTCTGTCGTAACGATAACATCAAGTATTGAGTTCGAGGAACCAAATGATCAATTAATATAGTAATATCGATAATATATGGACGTCTGAGCAATCAAATCATTCGCTAACAAACAACAACTACACAGTGTATCTTCAATGCATTCTCCTTAGTATGTGCAACAATCAGTCACAAAAGCAATCGGGTTTTCTCCTTTTTGAAACTGGCATTAGTAACCACTGCGTGTCTAATCAAGTTTCAGGAGGAAAAGTTTTGTACCTGGAATATCTCAAACCGCCTGATCACAAAGTCCGGGTACTCTGCTGCATCTATTGGTCGAATCACCAGGTTGTCATGTTGCATGAGGTCTGAATCAGGCCAATAGTGTGTACATTTCATCTGCACCAACAGACCAACCAGAACATATTACGAATCAGAAACAACGAGTGTATTTTATATTCATCATCTGAAAAATAGCTTAGTTTATGTTCACCTTCGTATTTTCAATCTCTTTCGTCAACATGACTATGATGAGGACGTTTTTCTCCCAGACCATTCTCCAGAAGTCAGGTACTGTTTCTGGGATAGGGCCTGTGTGTTCCAAATAATATACCGTCATAACAATATACACTGTTTGATCTTGAAAACTATTCAAATATTGCATGGCAAACCTTGGGCAGCTATGGTAGTGTCCGTTGAATTGGGAATCTGGAAAGGGTGAGCAATAGTGTCACCGTGATAGTGGTACCATCCATTGACAGCCGACTCAGCGAAAAGTAAACAATCTACTTACATGAATGTAGCTGGCATTGATGTAATCCGAATAGGGCAGCTCATTCTTAGACAGCTTAACGCGGTTGTATTCATCTGTTACGAAAGATTCTACTCGATTTTCAAACGAAATGTATAATGTATAATAATTGAGAATCAACCATGAGAGAAACTTACATGGCATGATATTTTTATATTTGTTTTTCTGCCTCCAATCATCACCCATAGCTTCTGTTTGCATTCCGTAGCAGCAGCAGGACACTCTATGATACGATAAACAACATATCAATCAAATCAAATGACGTCAACATTAACCTTATTCCTAACCTGAGGATTTGGTACATTTCAATAATGACCTACCTTATACTCATTTTCAATCCCAGAGGTATCGTCAGCATAACTGTCCAACTCGGCAACAAGTATGAAGTTGGTATGCACATTGGCATCTGCATCACATGTATCGATGCTGGTCTGCTGCTGTTTGTGGGTGGTGGTTGTTGGCATACATGGTGAGTTCTCAGGTCCAATGTTACTGGATAATGTATGTTGTTCAATTGGACGTCGATTCACCTTTGAATTGTCACAAATGTCATCAATGGAATGTGGATTTTCCAAAATAACGACATTGTCAACATCAACGACCACATTTTCGTAGGCGCTGGAACCTGGGAATGAAATATTCGATAAAATGACATTCCAAATATGATGCTGCTTAGGTCATTTTCAATCATTATTGAGTTGAAGACACCTACGGTTTGCTGCTGTAGTTGCGATCACATTGTCTGAATCATCCTTTACTGTTTTTTGGGCTTTGTATTTCCGCCTGAAAAAGAATAGCTATAGTTAGAATGAATATTGCTTGCTGCATTTGTGAAGTAGCAAAATGATATCTATCGTTGTAAGGGGATACTGGTTGTACATTAACGGAGCTGTACACTCATAGAAGGGATAATGTACGAGGTTACCTTCTAAATATTGCAATAACACCGATAACACCAAGAGTAACCAGAATCGCAGGCACTAGAATACCAACTGATAAAGCGACCATGCCATTTCCATCTGCATAACGTATCGACATGTTTTGTTCACCATAAGCGAATTTTTTCAACAGAGTAGAGTGCTAAACAATAGATGTACTGATGCCTTAATTTGTACTGATGGAGATGTGCAATATCTACCAACTTGTTTGTTGCAATGCCTTGAAGCAAGCTCCAGTAGAAGCGTTACAGATATTTGTGTCACCGCATTGGCAGGTTTCTTTACATTCTATCCCATATGTTCCATTCGCACACTCTACAGCATACGCATCGCTTTATAAAAGTGCCATATTAATGATGGTACATATCTCGTGATATAACCACTGCCCCATTACCTAACAGCAACAATTCATATAATTTGTGATATATATATACTGGCTGCAGTGCAGCAACATTATTGGTGCATGGGGAAAATATTTAGGTCAAAGTTTGTCTATAAAATCGTTGATTAAGTACATCGACTTTTAACACGGTATATTAGAACACTGAATGTGATTAACATACGGGTGCTAATCACATTTTGTTTAATCAGTGGTATAGTATTGACAACTTATTTGAATGTTGATATCATTCGGAAAGGCTAAGGTCCGAATTAGTAAGTAGATGCACCGCAGATTCTCTCTCCATTGCTGACATTAAACGTCAGTGTGTGATTAGCAATAATAGCGGCTTTGGTTAAGTGATTGGAATTCATAGTCTTACATACCGAAGCATGTGAATACATCCTGTTCCATGTGATACCCTAATTCACATGTACACTGATACTGCCCAGGTGTGTTGATACAGGTCTGATCACACTGATGCGACCCCTCTGTACACTCGTCAACATCTGCAAATCAATGTATAGTACAATACATGCTGAGATATGAAAATACTCGTGTAATGATGGGAGTGAGAATACAACAACAATGTAGAACGCAAACTTAACAGTACCTGTACAACTAGCGCCTTGCCCGTCATCAAGGCGATACCCATCATGGCAAACAAACACACGGTAACCTGTGACTTGAAATTTGAGCCATAAAACGTTTGATCACCTGTGCAGTTGTAGAGTTGACCCCCGGTAAATTGATACCCAGTCATACAGCTGCAGATGTAGTCGCCATCAGTGTTGTTGCAGTTCTGGTTGCATTTGTCATCCCCAAGACTACATTCGTCGATATCTGTCATTGCATAATATTTGATATTTAGACATATTTACTTCAGCGGCGTTGCTGGCTTTGCGCCTGACGTGGTTCATCATGCAAATTACCTGAACAGGAGCCATTATTCTGGATGTATCCTGGTTTGCATTCACATTGGTATGAACCTGGCGTGTTGATACACTCGAAGTTATCCATGTTGCATAAGTCGGGATCATCAGTGCACTCGTTGACGTCTGCAACACGTGTCGCCCAACAGCTTTAGATATCAACATGTATATGTCAAGATCTGATTTACCTCGGCTATCTGCAATGTTTCCTATATCAAACGCATAGCATGGGATACCTTTCAAATATCAGAACTCAAACTGGAAACTAAAATAAAATGCAGCATCAGTGTAATCCGAAAGCAAACAGGGAGCAGAAGATAGATCGTTTGCAATGTTCAACATGATCCATTTTGTTTCTGCTTCACTCATATAAAATACTCGGTTAACCATTCATATTCCATTGTTTACCTGTACAATTTCGTTTTTCTCCGCCCACTAATCTGTACCCCGTGTGACACGCGCAGTGATACGCACCAGGACTGTTGACACACTCTTGGTTACATCCGCCATCATCAACGTCACATTCATCCCAATCTGCAGGATATATCGATATGAATTGAAAACACCAACGAAAAGAGGGGACGGAGTGGTTTCCCTGCCATTAGTAATTTAACTTAAGTATTTACACGAAATGAGTATAAATATCAGAATTGACGTTAAATCGTTTTCTTATCATTCGTAACCTGTGCATTGAAGCATTTCGCCTCCATCAACCGGGACGAATCCATCCTGGCAGCTGCATTCTTCAGTCTCTGGTGCGTTATGACAGTCGCAATAGTAGGACAAGGGTGTATTGATACACGCCATACCACATCCGCCGTTATGCAGCGAGCATTCATTGTAATCTGGGGTCAAATCACAACTACATTGTCACACATGGCAAAAATAATACGCATACACCAGCTACTTTTATCGTTCTTGCGTACCCCTCCTACTTTTAAATAGATTAAAAAGCACCCATTCAGATATGATTTAAAAGGCTATTGGCTCCCCATATAGAACATGATAATGCAGTTGAAATAGATACGTTGTTCCTCTCCCTCTTACCTCTGTAGATATCCATACGCCAGTTTCCACCGCAGGGCTGGCTCCTATTACCTTCACATGGGGACTGTCTGCACTCGCTATCAGGACGTTGTGGTCCGTACTTGGTGTGATCCGTGTCGTTTCCACAAAAACACGCGAAGCCGGCCTGGGAACCATGGACAACACCCCACAGTAATACTGATAGATCAGATCAGAACAAATAATCCTTAAGGCAGAGATTGTTTATTAACCGAATAGCGCACCTCCAATCCTGCGAAAAGATCACCTCTTTGTATGAGACATTTGTTGAGGCACAAGTCACCGTCATGTTCCTCTACTGTCAGAATTCTAATATTGCTATCTGTGAAGCATCCCACTCGCTATTTTTGTAGAATATAGAAACCGTTAGGTCAGAACGGTTTCTATTGTATAAACATATCAGTTATCTGTGAAGCATCCCGACTCCCGTTCTGTGACTGATCCACTATCACATGTATCGCATCAGTGGTTCATTTAGTGGATATTACCGAGCAGATTACCTAAGTCTGATACAGCTACATGATAGACAACGAAAACAAAATGTTAGGTACAAAGTCTCTGGATAAAACATGAAGGCTTATGTGTTAACTAATAGACTGTTACAATGTTCATAATGTAATAAGAGAGACATTGACAACAAGAGATCCATGGGCCTTGCTGATCATTCACGTTATTGTATTTGTGTCATAGACCTTAGTTGATGCGTCAGCGTGAACAATAGAACAATCAGTTGACACAGGAGACGTATGCATGTTATATCGCCTTTGGGTGACGATTCTTAACTGAGCTTGATTTTCGAGCTACTCAGAGTTAGACTCATTAGTAACAGGAACTTGTAGGTCGCCTAGATCGGTAACATATATGAATGGTAACAGCCATGGTGGATATGCTGACGAGTCATCCCTACTGACATCACAAGGCGCATGGTGATCAAAATAGAGAATATCAGTCACATTAAACGCAGTATTCTAGAGGTTTGATCAGCATTCTTATGCGTTCCTTTTCAACATTTACAAAAGGTCCCTTTATTACGTACGAGCAAAATGCCATCGCGAAAATAGCATTTGGCATTCAAGCAATATCCCGTACTGCTCCAGACAACAACAACTTGAATATCGGTGATAGGTCTCACCAAGCATCCGTATTGATGAATGTCTAGTTCTTATATGATCCATCTATCTACACACACGATGAGTTGATCTGTCGTACAAGCGTCTCTCTCTCTTACTGATAAATGAATCTTACCAGCGGCCCTTTCCAGCTCCATGGCATTCATATCAACATTATTGTCAATCGTAATGGACATGTGTCCATCTCACCCCTTCTACCGAGAAATATCATCTTGTGATCAGAGATGGCCATGTTCATCCGCTGGTCAAGGGTGCCCTGCGTATTCGACTCGTTTTTTTTATATATATACATCATTTTAGTTCATTATCATTTTTATAAACATATGTAGTAACTCATGTTCATGTGCCATGATGAGCACATGGCTGTACGACGCCAAGTCTGTAAGATGTCAATACGTGTATCGTTAACCCACACTCACCTTGAGGCGCCACCTCCATCGCGGCATAAATCAGCCACAATACACAAAGTCTCCACATGCCGAATCCTGTAAATTGATTATATCCCTCAGGTTGTTCGATAAAATGCCAGCTACTAACCCTCCAGGGTTTTATGAATGCATTGCGTGTTTATTGTTGTTGTTGTTATTATTTCCAGTTAAGCAGTTCGGCAACTACAGGCCACGTACTGCTTGCATTGCGTGTTAAGCACATTTGAACATTTTATTCATCCGACCCGACTGGTGACGCACGCCTTACCGACCAGGAAGTGATGTTCAGAATTGACTGAACGATTCTTAAATCGACAACGCCCTGTTTGTTGATGGGAGGTGTTTGGAGCGCTGATGGTGTAATAGAAAAACAGGGGTTCCCGTTTTCGCATACAGGTAATGTAATTATTATGCGTCTGGCATTGAGGGGACGTCTATTCTCTCGAGCGATGATAGTTTTTTTAGTCAAGTTACAAACCTCTACCGATCGCTATTTCACACACTATCCGAGTACATCATTAAATACTTGCACACACATAGATACAATCAACCGTGTGTAGATAGGTGAACAGTGCTGGACGCATTCATTCAAGATAGCCTGGCGCTTTGTTCATATTGCTACCTGCGTCGAGAATAAGAACGAGCAACATATGTACATACAGCTACCATGCACTATATGTTTCCGACCATAAACGGTGGTCATTAGAAACACCCAACCCCGCCCTCACCCCCATCAACGTCCCATCACAATCTTCTACTTTGGCTCAACGTAATCGCCCCTGCCCCTATCCTTTACACTACCTGCGCTTTTGTACGCCGCTTGTATACTGATAGTTTATTTACCTAACACACTTTCACTATCAGATATACTGCAGACCTGGTATACATCACCCTTAAAGCCTGATGGTAGTAAATAAACGGTGAACGCCCGTGCTGGTAAAGTGCACTCATGCATGGCAGAGTGTGGGCATAGAAGCGCGTCACGGTGTGAAACTTGCAGTGCCATGCTTGACTGTACAGACACTTCTTAGCGTAGGCACCTGGACCAATCAGAAGACTCCATATTGTGGTGCTTCTTTGTCGCTCACCATTTACTACGAGGTTGGTTTTCTCACGTGTTTCTATGCCTAATCAACAGTTCCCAATAAAAGCCCAAGACTGACACTCAAGTTAGAGCCGAGAAAGCAACAGAGTGGTCACGCGTCACCACACTCCGCCCCTCCCCTAAAAGCCCCGACTTAACCTGAAATGCCCCGTAACATACCCCGCTTTTCTATGTGGAAGACCTTGAAGCCTCCTACCAGTATTGGGGTTGGATCACTGATGTACCATTTAAAGTGGATCCTTACTGGGTCTGTGGGCTGTTGACCACTGAAGGGTGCCTCTGTGAGGGACTTACTCTTCTGCCTCTCTATCGGGTCTCCCTTTTTAGGCACACACTTTCACACACAATCACTTGCACGCCCTTGCATGCGCACGCCCTTGCACGCACGCACACACACGCACACACATATACCTTTTTGACTGCCATTCCTTCCATATCCATAATGTTAGCCAACATCAAAGCAACCATCCCAGGGTTGTATGGCATCATGCAGCATACAGTCACAACGTCGGCACAATAGTAATGGTAATAGTAATATTGGGATTTAACGTCAACAACGAGGAAATAATGCGTCGGTGAGGGAAGACGATGATTGTGATGCTTGGAGAGCTCCCCTTGCCCAGATCCAGCATTGTACTATTCACAGAAGGCACCGCCATTTAACATGTTAATTTGAGTTACGGTTAACCATTAAGATTTTCACACCATAGTATCAAGCCCACAACATTTGGATTGAATTGCGATGCAGTTTACTACTACACCACAGGAACCGGCATGCGCAATAGTAGCTCTGAGGGTAATAGCTCTTCTGACGCTCAAAGTATTGGAATTAACCTCACACTACAACGCGGTTGAGTCATTGACTACTAAAGAGGCTATGCATGTGCTGTTGAAAGGATATACAAGCTAAGGCCTATGTATTTGCCTCAATAACTTCAGGTCAACCCCTGACAGAGGTTCATGGGTGTGAATGTCCATCGAGACCATGCTATTGTGGAATGCTTTAACCAAAATCTCTTGCTAGACGGCTCTTTAGACACAAGCATACAGTGGAGTTAACATTTCAGGGCAACAATCAACCAGGTTGGTTTTCTTGGCGGCAAGCTCTTGTCTCTGCAATAGTTATTCGTAAACACAAGTGGTAAGACGAGTTCCGAATTGATGGAAACAAAGTTGGTTTTATTGTAAACATCAATGTTCACCAGGCATAATATACCTTAAGAAGGTTGGAGGAAGTCGGTTGCTTTGTCAGCAAATTGATTGGCCAAAAAAACGATTTTTGTGTAAATTTAACTAAGATGTGCAAATAGCTCTGACGAAAGTTTGGTGTGCATATTCAGACGAATAACAATTTAAAAGCAACAACCAAATTTGCTTATTGCGTGGCGAAGAGAACCAGCCGAGGTCACAGTCGCAGGGTTGTGATATCACACAAGCGGTGCCACTCATAGCTCTCCAAGATGTACGTAATTTATTAATGGCGTTTGCAAGATAAATGGAAAAATATTACCTCAACAAGAGCTATAATGCAATATTTAGACAGTTAAACTTGATTTATCCTCATTTTGAGAACGTTTAAATTTCTTTTAACAACCTGAGGGTCTTAGCTCTAATCTTTAATAATGTTTTACTCCTGTAAAGCAAATGCTTAAACGTGTTTTGTCGCTGAGAAAAATGAAAAGATAGAGAACGTTGGACCACAAGGAATTAATTAACTCCTCTGATTAACATTATTTACAAAACAAATTGCCAATAGTGAAAATTTGATTTTTGTGTAAACAACGAATCAAATGTTAATGTTAACGACACCTAGTCCGAACGACCTGATTCTCACGGCCACCAATCAAGAGTGGGTGCTTCACACAGATTGGAGTTGTGTGTGGGTGGAGGAAGGGAGACGAAACAATGAAATATCCATATATTTATCCACCTGATCACTTGCAGCCTTCTATATAACAGGGAAGGAAACGTATGATGAAACAATTTGGTCAGGGTTATTTTGAATTGAATCGAACGCATTTGTCGTATTTTGCACTTCTTAGCAACCCATTCACGTCACTTGCATTCTTGCGTTACACTGACTACAAGGTATATCGCTATTCGTTTTTATACATTTTTCAATCGCTGCAAAACAAAGTATATTCTATGCCTTAGTAATACAGCAAAGTTTTGAGAAGATCATATTCCATTGAAAAAGGATTTAACTATCGTATTTAAATTCTAGAACAGCCTTCTGTGACGATCCCTCATCTGTTAGCCAATAATTTATCCTCGACAAAGTCTCGTCACATCTCCACACAGAGACCTGTACAAACAGAAGGGTGTTGCTAAATATAAATAGATCGACCGGACCACCTGTATATTGATATATGTATCAAATGAGCACAAATATATTCTCACCTTCTACAACTTAGGTTAAAGTTGCCATAATCATAAAAAGTGGTGCAGGGTCAAAGCGACATGCAAATGCACTAAGATTTAAAACTGCAAATGTTTTCTTGGGGATAGACCAAATGGGCACTTGTCAATTGCTGGAGCGCAAATCTCTCGAATCGGACGTACAAGACGAGCATGATACGCCGAATGACAAAAACTATATGAGCCAGAACATTTATATTTCATAAAATTGCTTTTGGAACCAAATAAGGGGTCACCTACCATTCAAATTATATTCCACAACATAAAATAATAAGGTTTTCTCTGACGCTTACCAATTTGCTAAAGTCATTCTCTCTGGCAGTCATAGGGGGGTTCATACTGCTTCAATTTGCGACTTGTATGACGCATGGTGTCAAATTAATCAACGAGGCGCCCTTGGGCTGTTAACACGTGGAAAGACGAAATCTGACGCTACATGTTAACCATTTTCAAGAGTTTTAAATGAAAAGCCGATTTTACTGAAGGATTAATCAACGTACAGATAATCATCCTAGGGAATTGCAAATAATTAAAATTCCATTTTCGGAGCCCATCAATAGAAAAATACATTGAGGCAATTATTGTCTGCTCAATATAAACAGCACCAGAATATCAAATACTCCAGAGGCTAATTAGATGTAAGCGGAAATGAGGAGGAGGAAAATAGGACTCAGTGACAAATGCTACGGAAAGAATATTTTACTCAACAAATTGATTGCGCTAATTAAGCTCATAGTTTTTATGCAGAAGTGGTACCATTCAAAGAAAGCAATATTCAATGATTTGTATTACTAACTGAAGCAAGGTTCGAAAAGATCAGGTTAGTGAAGGGAAAAACGCCACAACAACGCTAATGTGTTTCATGGAACCTACAAACGTAAACCCTGAAATTGCTCAATCATTGAAATATTACTTACAATGTAAACCATTATTCAATTCACTTATAAAACCAAGAATCTCACAAAAAAATCGATCTCCTCGCGTAATTGGCTTACAACCAGAAACATCAAGCGGCGCGTGGTGCATTTGTAGTAGACTACCAATTACGACGCCTGGACCGAATGTGTGACGGTTTGGTAGGTGGAATTATCAATGTGGAACTCTTGGAGTCCTTCATAGTGTGCAGACCCCTCAGGTGGATTGTAATTTGCTACGTCCTCATAACACAGTGCGACGGTTGGAATATCTTGTAGTGGTGTGCTTGTGCGTTTATTTGTTTTGTCATTTCGTTTCAGTCTGAAAAAAATGCACCCGTCATCTTTTCATTGTGGCATGCATTAAACACATTATCATATTTAAATACAAATTTCTAATAGGCATGGTATGTTTATCCACTTAAAATGTCAGACGCAGAGAATGTTGGATTGCCTGTGGAATATCCATACCTTATGCAAACAAACAACAAGATCATCAGACAGGTTGCGAAGGCTAAACTCATCACAGCCAAACCGACGATAAAGCCTGGCACCAAATATACAGCATTGTATAATCACTTTAAGAGGTCATTGTCCCTGGACCTTACAAATCATATATTTGGCTTGAGGGATCGTTGTCTACAAACTGAGTAGCAAAGGTTGACGTAGCAAATATTTATAATATTTATCAGATATTAATGCAACAATGTCCTATAAAAGTATTACTGAACTTAATATAAGTGACCATTTTACCGGTTGTACGCCTTTCCAGTCCTGCAATCTCCTCCAGCAGATCACTATCCTGAACATCTGTGCACAGCAGATTAACATGAAGCCAGAGTAGCATATGGTTACATAAAATAACCGTCAACACATAACTGGACGCAAACAATTATTGATTATATGATTAATAAACAAACACATATCACTGCCTTATATATTTCTGATCTTTGCAGTTGCGCAATTCTTCCCCCGCATGTTCATCTTCAGATGCATGCATCGTTATATTCATTTATTATGCTAATATTTACTAGCTTGGGTTAAGATTCACAATGAACAAAAACAAAGTAGAACGCAAGCCTAACAATACCTGCACAGCTGGCCCTTGCTCGTCATCAAGGCGGTATCCTGCATAGCAGCTGCACTTGTATCCACCAGGCAGATTTGTACACACCTGGTCGCAGGTATTAACGTCAGCACATTCATCTTCATCTGAATATACAATTAATGTTTAATATCGCAAACAAACACATGGTGACCTGTAACATGACATTAGTAGTATAGAGACTGGGGGTACGAGCGCAGTTTCCAAATTGACTCACATAAGCCAGCCTACAGTGGGCTCACCCCTATACCATTCCATATGAGACCTTCCATCCCCATATGGCCCAGGGCCACTTAAGAGAGCGACAGCAATGTCAACAATCTACACTAGGACCCTGAGGAATAAGCTGTTCTAAACGACTCACGCGCTCCAAAAGGTCATCATACTTTGATTCCAAATCCCTCACCTCAATCTCAAGGTCCACCTTCTCCCATATATGTTCCACATCTGCCGCATTTCGGCCACCACCATATGTTCATCAGTGCTCATTCTATACCTCAACCCTCATCTGTTCAACAGATCGATGCATGCCCATAGGCCAGGGTGTCTATGCCACTCTCAGCTATCCACCGCTTTGAGTCAAAGGGGGAGATACCTTGTTAATGTGGAGCCCATATATTTTGTGGCGGCGAACAGCAACTCCTCGTACTGAGCGTACCGTAGATGCTTCTTCAACACCACCTTCTTCACACCTTTTGCTTTTTGATCTCATTCCGGATCGACATCAAGATCGAGTACATCTTAGGACGCAGACCAACATACTTCTTGATGGGCACGCCAGCACAGTCATCCTTCATCTTCCCCAGAACCTTCTTGTTCACACTGCTGTAGAGGCTACGGGAGGGATGAAAGTTGCTGGTGTCAAAGAGATGGGCATCTTCCTTCATGTCAGCATACACGTCCGGCGTACGTATCTCCATTAGCAGCGAATCCGTATCTGTGTACAACAAGCCAAGGTTCTTGCCATATCTGGGCTTCATGGTATTGTAATAAAAATCGTACATCAGGTGCTTGGAGAGGTCGAGTATACATATGCCCACATACAGAGGTTCTTCTGATAGTTCGACAACCAGTCGTTCTCTACAAGAAGCCGAGTACCAGAGTGCTTACTGATGCGGTGTACAATAGTGGTCTTCCCATCCGAGCCTAAAACATTGAAGGCTAGGTTAGCATGCTTTTCTATCTTCTCAACATGCGACACCAGTGTAGGATATTCTACACCTGCACCCTCCAGCAGATCCAAAAGCCACTGAATGTTATATTTGATGGTCGCTGTTGGTTCTTGGCAACCGGGTGCAGAGCGGCTACAATAGCCCATAGAATGCAGAAGTCGTCCCACGGTTGGTAATTGGCAATAGCAATCCACAGAGTTGTAACCGCCTCAAACTCCCAACCAGAACCTTAGCTGGTCCACTTCTCCAACTGCTCTTGGGTATTAACAGCACTCTGGTCCAGCGCAAAGAGAACCACCTGCTGCTTATTCGGCAACATACTCAGTGCTATCATCATCGGTGTGCTTGAAGAGTCTTACCTTAAGGGCAAACTGGCACTTGATTCCACCTAGCTCTTCCAGCTCGCCAGTCAAAATTTTATGCATCTTCCGAATCATGCCCTTTAAGAACATCATAAGGTCCGAGCTAAGGGCGTGAGACTCAGGAACTTAGTCTTCTTGAAGGCTAGACGTGCTGTGGGGACTGGGGACTGGGTCGTGGGGACTGGTCTGCGTGGGGCAGGGACAGGTGTGTGTGGGGCAGGGACAGGTTTGCGTGGGCCAGCGGTGGAGACAGGAGTACGTGCCACCCCAGCCCTTAATCTAGCATATATCTCCTTGTATGTACGGTCATATTCATTACGCACTTGAAGTGCTTTCAGTGCAACCTTAGAGGCATTAAACCGTGAATTGAAACATAACCGTTTTGGGCTTCACGTGCTCGCTGATTATGAGTCATGTTTACTATACAGTTCCATTAGTCTAAAAGGAATTTTTTTGATACACAAAAGACAACAACTAAACAGCTAGCGGACTTTGACGTTGCTTACAGCGGCACAGGATTTCTATTTTTATACAGTGGGGAATCCCCGTTCAGTGGCGCCGGCTACAGTCTGTTGTGAAGCATTTTTTTCTTTTGACTAAGACGACTGTGTTTGACTTTATTGAACATCATAATCCATATACAATCCTACCTTATTATTTTTATAGCCTTCTGACAACCCATACAAAGGCATGTTTTATCTTATATCTGTGTGAGTTGCAAACTCTTGCGTACAGGGCCTGTTACAGGGGTCTTCCTTTCAGAGTAATATCCACGGGCACTTATTGTCAAATACTACCATTGTTATATATATAGATCTCTATTAGTCTGATTGGTAATACAGTCTGGCGGCAACTGGGTATTAGAAGGCACCACAAGCAACTCCACCTTTACAAAGCCATGGTCCATGCAACAAATAGTAAAGTACAGGCTCGCCATATTTAGTGACAGAGCACCCAATCCGGTAAACATTGCTTTTATAGCATCTTTAGGTTTTTTTCCAGTCAACAGGGTCACCTCATTATTTATCCCAGAAACTACAGTCTGTAGTCGAGAAACCCACTCACTTGATCATGATGCAGTATACCTTAACTCTACGGCATACTGGTGACCGAAGAGTTTCTCAGCCAGTGTTCAGTTAAAGTGTTCTACTATACCCTGGTCTCAATGGATATTCACACGGCCACGCCTGACTGATACTGAATGTTTTGCAAGCAGCTGATACACTGCTCCCATAAACTCCCGTCAGGGGTCCACCTGAAGTTATTTAGGCCACCCCAGCGGTCCTCGCTTGTATATCCTCTCCAGTGCACCTGCGACCTCTTAAGCCCCTTTTGTAGTCAATGGCTCGGCCGTCTTGTAGCGCGAGCCGCATCTCCCACAGTTCGGGCATACTTTAAGTCCGGCACTTCACAATGTCATGAGGAAGAAATAAGAGATCAGCTTGGTGCACCTCATTAGGGAGAGGGACATTAAACTTTGGCATGGGAATGTGTTTTGTTGCTGGCAGTTAGATTTGCCATATAGCTTGCTTTGTTAGCCAACCCCTGGCAACCTCATCAGAAACCCTCACTTCCATTGCAAGCTTCTTGATAGCTGTTATGTCTTTCCAGTAACCCTTATGACTATAGTAGATCTTTTGCATGCGACGATCCATATACAGTAAAACCTCGCGTCTCCAAATGACCTACTTAGCAAGCCTTTATGCAACCAGCCCAGTCGCAGCCATACCCAGTATAATGAACGCCACCTCACGCCCCCTCTGTTCGTAGAAGTCTGAAAGCTGCGGCTCAGACCCCAGCGGGTCAACGGTTTTACCCGTAATCAGGGAGTACTCATTCATAGCCTCATCCACATCCCGAAAAGCATGTCCCTGTCGGCGCAGTTGCTGAAGTCTAAACGCTCAGTTTGCTTCTTGGCCCATGCTGCCTGAGCAGATTGAAGCTGCTCGTTTGCCATATCATGGCGTTTACGTTCCGCGTCCACTTGGCTGCCTCGAAATTTAGAGAATAAAAGGTTGCTCCCAGAGAATGCAAGGGCATAAACAAGAGCGCCTCCAACAAGCAGCGTGAGTGTGGCCATTACTTCAGTATATCATCTGGTAAGATTGCTTGTTTAATTAACATATCCTTTGTTGCCATGGCTAGTGATACATCAGCAACAGCCGTAGCCAGGACCCCCTGGGGTGAAATCAAGACGTGGCACCCCACCACCCAGAGCCATCTTAGCAAGATTGGCATAACCTATTGAAATACCGGAAACAACTTCACCGTGGGACAGAGCATTGACGAGCATTTTTCCCTCAGTAATTGGTGTTGTCATCTTATTATATATATAACGGATCCTTTAAATGAGCGTCCGGAGGCTTTTGTACCACAACCTTAATAGGGTGTGAGGCTACCATCTGGTGCCTGTAGCAACACAATGCTAGACCAAACACGCCAACGCCGCCGACAACAAAAAGCACAGCCCATGTTGGCCACGCCCACCTATACGGAGTCTTGCTCATTGATATTGGCTCGACAGCTTCGTCTCTAGCCTCTCGGAGCTTTCACATAAACTTATTTTGATTGGCTTTTTGAGCTGCAGCAACCTTTCGTCCTGCCGCAACCCTTTTAGCGTTTTTCGTAGTGGTCATTGACGTTATCTCCCCTGGTGTTGTCTCTCTTTGATTCGTGTTCGTTTCTTCCATATTTACTTATTGAATTTATTTGTCCAATTGACAGCTCTTAGTAAGCACCTGTTATAGCGGAGTTAAGCACATGCTATAGCGGAGTTAAACACATACTATAGCGGAGTTAGACACATACTATAACAAGGAAGTGGTGTCTTCCTCTCCACCGGCCCCTGTTGATTCGGTGTTTGTTTTTCCAAATTGACAGTGCTTAATTGTTGTTAAAGCTGCGGTAAATGGAGCTAAAAAACATACCATAGTCTTGATAAAGCTCACAAGTGGCAGTGCTTAGCCCGTGTCCAACAAACGGGTCAGTCCTGAGGTCTGTAATTACCTTTGGTTGGTGTTCTGCTGGGATTGGTAGAAACATACAAGCAATACCTGAGTATAGCTGTAGCAATGATTGACTTAGAATGTGCGTCATGCTAGCGCCTAGCCGAGCCTTGTATCTCACATACAGCTTTATGATCTCTTCATCAGACATTGATTCAACCTGGTCAATTGTAAGGCACTCCAAACCAAGGTACTGATAGGCCTGACCGCCGGCTATGACCGTAGCAAGCCTATCTCTCTTATAAGACATATTACACCAGGGGTAACTAGGTTCCGCTCCCCCAGACTTTGTCTCCACTAAGCTCGTCGTGTCCTGTTCAAGGAGTTTATCAATAATGGTATCAGGATCCATGAATATACGTATACGCCTTCGAGCTTCAAAATACTGTACCGCTACCCAGATGAGGCAGCGGCTGCTATCAAAGCCAATATCACTTCAATCGACGGCATATACAGTAGGTTGATCAGTCTTCAGTCTGCTCACGTAAGTCCTTCAGCATAGAGTTGTACTTTTGGGTGAGGACCCAGACACTTTGCCGCGAATGGCGGCCGCTAAGGCCAGTTCGGATAACATGTCTTTCTTCTTGGTTAGGGCCTTTGTTGCCGAACAGTCATCAATAATGTAGAGGGTAGGCTCGCCCTTGAAGCAGTGGTAGGAAGCCCTCAGGTGGTCATGGCGCCACTCCCCTGGATCAATGACGTAGACTTCTGAATCATCCCACACCCATGACCGCGTCTGATAGGCCTTGTTGAAATGTATTGTAGAGCAGAGGTATACAATATGCTCGAAGGCACCGAAGAAGGACCCTTCAAGTAGGTTGAGGATTAATGCGGTTTTACCACATCCTGTCTTCCAACAAACAATTGCCGAACAGGAACCATCTGGAAATGTAAACTCAGTTTTCGGTTTCATCAAAACCTTGTTAGTAGACTGCGCTGACGAACCTGACATCTTTAATGTTAAGCTGTGCATCCATTACAATATACATATTAACGTTCAATGCACCGGCCGCCTGTGATTTTTTCGTGATCTGTATGGTGATACCCTCAGACGCGTTATCCACGTGCAGCTGGTCGTCATCACTCGTCCTTAAGTCGAGCCACAGAGCATATTTACTGGTTAGGTACTCTCCTAGAGACTCGTCCGACAATGCCAAGTCTTTTGCAGCTATTGCTACACTGGGGTCTCGTTTACTCGTTGCTGCAAAGGCCTTCTTCACTTCATCCCACTGCTGGTAGCCACGCATGCCCTGGGCATAGATTTGGTTGGGGATGCGCTCAATGGTCACCTCAACTTTTGTAATCTTTGGGTCGTAGAACGACCCTGTCTTCCTGGCGAATGAGTCATTGGCTGGGTCTTCAAAGAGCAGTAGGATGCCCTTCATGCCCGCGAGCCGGCACGTTCAGGTTGATGTTCCACAGTGTATCTCTTTTATTCTATACAAGCTTCACGTGATGAAGAACACGGTCATACAGAATCGTGAGCCGACCTGTGTAGTGGGTGCGTATCATTCGGCCCAACTCTGTTTGGGTAACCATGTCATACATACTCCAGCGAGATGCCATCAATTTTATAGCTGGCAGCGGTGTCGCCTGTTGCGTGAATCACGCGGTTGTAGTCGTTGAACATGAGCTCGTATTCCAGTCTGTCATTAAGCACACTCTGGTAGAATGGCATGTGACTCTCGAGGAGTTCAAAGTCAAGCGGAACCTATTACCATACACATCGGCTACGGCCTTGTCCTCTTCCTCGTTCTCAACCTTGTCTCCTGCCCCCACTCATATCATAGTTGTGTTTCTGTCATCTGATATGCCCTGATACTGGAGGCCCTGTCTCTCCTGTGTGGTCCGCCATAAGTCGTGTAAACAGTGGTACACATCACTGTCATCAATAGACATGACCTCATTGCCAGAAATCTTGATTGTCAATTTCTTAACCACGGCGCGACCCAGGTTTTGCACAATGCTGCGGTTAACATCAGCCAAGGTCAGCGTGATTGTAAAGGCCTTGATGTAGAGAGCTTTCACGAGTAGAATGCAAGCCTCGAGCTGATTATGGGATGACACGACGCAGGCGGATGTTGAACTCCACACTGCAAAGTTTAACTGGTTCTGCCAAAACTGCATTGGATTTGTCAACCAGTCTTTTACTACTTTGTCCGCTGTTACCGGCGGTATTTATAGTTACTGAATTGATCAGGAAACTTTGCTGTGAACGTACCATCATTGTGAACAACTTGAATTGTTTGTCGGGATGGACTATCTCTCAAACCATTTGGGGCTGGATACACCCCTGCCTGTTTTATATGTAGCTTTTCGATTGACACTAAAAGCTTGTTTATTCATAGTGCTATGTTTCACACTCTTTCTAATGTTCAAAGCGGCGTCGCTGTGTCCCTGCTAAATCCTATTGACAACACTGTGGGTGATCTATGTGTTGGCTTAAGGTCAATCACGTATACTGTGGGCTGGTACAATCTCGAATCAGACGAGAACATTGCATGGCAGTCTGAAACTGCTGGAAAAGGAGGAAGAATCCAATTAAAACCCGGCCTGTGGAGTTTCAGTCTTCTTCAGCAGCAAATTACATCACTAGGTCTGGTTTTGAAGTTGATGCTGTAAATGGGGTTATTACCCTCGAAATTCTTGATGGGACTGTGAATATATCAGACGGAGTGTTAACAATGTTGGGTCTTGATGACGGTCTCCGAAGCAGTGAATTTATTCAGGTACTTACACTGGTGACCGCCCAACAACTTAAGCATCTTTAACACAATTTATATTCACCTCGAGTCAGCACCATGCACAACATGCTAGATGGTGCGCCCACTACGCATCTTGAAGTTGTTGGCTTAGAGGGTGGCTCTTTCGGTGATATTATAACCATGAACAGTGCTAATCCTGAATTAATGGGTGTCAATAGTGGATCAGTGCATGAGTTAAAGGTTCAGTTACCCAGTAATAAAGGAAGGCTGTTAGATAACCACGACTTACCTGTTAGCGTTGTTCTTGAATTTACAAGATGTCAATAAAAACGAGTATTTATGGGCCTAGGCAAAAACCGGCAAGCACTGTTCAGAGCTCTCGGAATATGCCACAAAGACCTATGTATCTATTGGCGACTCACAAAAATGGATAAAAGTGGCTGTACTATGACTGGAAACCTCTAAATGGAGATAATAAAATCGTTCAGTTGGGAGACCCAATATCGCCTGAAGATGCTGCTAATAAAAAATATGTTGATGACAGACACAGACAGCATCGCAGGGACCTGAGAGACAAACACAACCTCCCAAACGAACCATCTCATTACTATATGAGCAGAAGCAAGTGGCCTCCTTCGGACAGGATATGAGTGGTCGTTTGGCCATGGGGCCAGGGGTCAAACCTCACGAGACACAAACTGTATATACAATGACATGTGGTGGTTAAGATCATTTGTATGGGGTTGTCTTCTGGTGTGGGCGCTGATTCTGCTGCTATAACAGTCGTTTTTGTTATTAATGGAACGAATCAAGCGATAGGAATGAGTAAGCCTGCTGACCAACGGGCTGTTGTAGTATCTTTAGACCATCCTTTACAGCTAGAACAAGGCAACGTTATTAACTTTTATACAACCACTCAAAACAGAGGGGCGACTTGGTCTGTAGCTTCACTCCTAATTGAACTTGACTTATAGACTTATGGGCTATAACGGCAGTATGAAACAACACCCGCCCATTCCTCTGGAGCCGCCTGATGAGAATCCAGGGCACTCCTATAGGTTGAATGAGATCAGTCTTAAGAAGCAATAACTTAATTAAAAAATTGAAACATATGGTGCTATGTACAAAAAATATAGGTGTGCATTAAACTCAGTAGATGCTGTAGACACTGCTTTATTGCTGTTGGCATGTATCTTGGAGCAACTGGTGCAGGTGTAATGTCTACAGTAGTTGCCATTCCTATTGCCACAGTGTTGGGTGCTACTGGGGCTGCTTGTAGGCTACTTGTAATTGCTGGAACAATTCATCAGTCGGCGGCTGGTCATTAAGTTGAAAAAGCATGACCAGATCCACATTCTCGCTCAAAGCAAATTGAATACCATTGCTGACATTGTATCGGCGGCGCTTGAAGATGGGTATTTCTCAGATGATGAGTTTAAGCTCGTTTCGGTCGAGATCATGAAATAGAGGCAAATGAAGAGTGACAATAAAGCAAAATGTTTGAAAGCAGCAGAATCGCTCCCTAGACCTGCTAAGGTATGAGCCCCGACAGTCCATTTAAAGAGTAGGGGTTGTGGGGTATAATGGAGGCGGCGATAAAATTTTTCAGCAACGATCATACCGGAGTCAAACAAAATACGGACCAGTGGGAAACCACGAGGAAGGGCTGCGTTGGAGGAAGTGACTACTCCGCTATCATAGGGCAAAACCACTTCAGCAGTTATAGCAAGAAGCTGAAAGCACTAGCAACGAGGGTGTTCGTTTTAGCGCACCCTGCCTCTGGGGTACGACTTTTGAGGAGGTTGCAATTGCGGTATTGGAGAAGGTGTATGACACCAAGGTCTACGGAAATAATATCTATATTGAGGGTGGCGCGACGACCTACTCTCTGAATGGCTTTTGTGTGCTCCCAATCCAGCAGCGGTGTGGCCGGGGGGAGCGGGGCGGGGGGGGGGGGGAAGTGGATGCTGTCTGTCTGGGGCATCCTGAGGAGATTGTGCTGCTTGAGATAAAGTGCCCCTACACTCAGAGTCCTGGGAGGATAATTCCGAATATGTATAAGCCTCAGGTTCTATTGGGGCTGCACCATAGTCCCGTGTCGACCATCGGGGTGTTTGTCGACTGCGTTTTCAGGTTGTGCTCTTATGAGGACCTGGGGAGGGGTGAGGCGTATAACCAGGTGTATCACAAGGATCGGAAGAAGTATAAGGAGACGGTGGCTTGGGGGTGGGCTGGGTAGAGGGGCTTGAAGACAGCGACTATAACGCAAACGGGAGGTTTAATAGTTGCCTAGGAACAGGAGCATCACGGTCCTTGGTTGGGACGACCGAGTGGGACCAAGGAGAGGCCAATGGGGGCTTTCTATTGTTGGAGGCTCTTTACGATGAGATTGATAACCGCTCGTCGCGATCCCGACTTTATTGAGAAGAACGACGCTAAGGTTGCCCAGTTTATACAGGACCTCGACCGCGTGAAAAATGGAGCTTACAACGACGGTCGCAGATATTTCTCACTCGATGACCTCTATGATGACTAACTACTGGCGTGGCCCTGGTCCATATGGGGCTGGAAGGTCTAATATGGTATGGTATAGGGGGAGGTGCGAGCGCACTGTATGCTGGCTTATGTGAGTCAATTTAGAAACTGCGTTCGTACCCCCAGTATCTATACTACTAAATTTGATCCATGTAACTGTTGATCACCTGTGCAGTTGTAGAGTTGCCCCCCGGTAAATTCATACCCCGTCATACAGCTGCAGATGTAGTCGCCATTAAGTGTTGTTGCAGTTCTGGTTGCATTTGTTATCCCCAAGACTACATTCGTCGATATCTGTCATTGTATAATATTTGATATTTAGACATATTTACGTCAGCGGCATCGGTGGCTTTGCAGTTGACGTGGTTCATCATGTAAATTACCTGAACAGGAGTCATTATTCTGGATGAATCCGGGTTGGCATTCACAGCGGTATGAACCTGGCGTGTTGATACACTCGAAGTTATTCATGTTACATAAGTCTGGATCACCAGTGCACTCGTTGATGTCTGCAACACGGGTCGCCCAACAGATTTAGTCGTTACGTTGAATATGTTACGATCTGATTTACCTCAGCTATCTGCAATGCTTCCTATATCAAACGCATAGCATGTGATACATTAAAAAAATATCAGAACTTAAACACGAAACTAAAATAGAACGCAGCATCAGTGTAATCCGAAGGCAAACACGGGAACAGAAAATCGATCGTTAGCAATGTTCAACATGATCCATTTTGTTTCTGCTTCACTCATATCAAGTATTCCATTGTTTACCTGTGCAACTTTGTTTCTCTCCGCCCACCAATCTGTACCCCATGTGACATGCGCAGTGATGCGCACCAGGACTGTTGACACACTTCTGGTTACATCCGCCATTATCGACGTCACATTCATCCCAATCTGCAGGATATACCGATATGAATTGAAAACACCAACGAAAAGAGGGGACGGAGTGGTTTCTCTGCCAATAGTTATTAAACTTAAGTATTTGAGTGTATATATCATAATTGACGTTAACTCGTTTTCTAATCATTGGTAACCTGTGCATTGAAGCATTTCGCCTCCATCAACGGGATGAATCCATCCTGGCAGCTGCATTCTTCCGTCTCCGGTGCGTTATGACAGTCGCAATAGTAAGACAAGGGTGTATTGATACACGCCATGCCACATCCGCCGTTATGCAGCGAGCATTCATTGTAATCTGGGGTCAAATCACAATACATTGTCACACATGGCAAATATAATACGCATACACCAGCTACTTTTTCCGTTCTTGCGTACCCCTCCTACTTATAATTAGATTAAAAAGCACCCATTCAGATATGATTATAAAGAAACTGATAATGCAGTTGCAATAAAAACGTAGTTCTTCTCCCTCTTACCTCTGTAGATATCCATACGCCAAAATCCACCACAGGGCTGGCTCGCATTACCTTCACATGGGTACTGTCTGCACTCGCTATCAGGACGTTGTGGTCCGTACTTGGTGTGATCCGTGTCGTTTCCACAAAAACATGCGAAGCCGGCCTGGGAACCATGGACAACACCCTCAGTATTACTGATAGATCAGATCAGAACAAATAATCCATAAGGCAGAGATTGTTTATCAACCGAATAGTGCACCTCCAATCCTGCGAACAGATCACCTCTTTGTATGAGACATTTGTTGAGACACAAGTCGACTGTCATGTTTCCTTTACTTCTGTAGAATAACCCAGTCAGAATTCTAGTATAGTTATCTGTGAAGCATCCCACTCGTTCTGTGACTGAACAAGCAAGGGTAGTGGATGATAACGCTGTACCGCTACATGATAGAAACAAACGTTAAGTCTCTCTCTGTAGACGGTGCTCACTTGCTATTGTTATAAACATATCAGGCAGGTTAAAATTGGTAGTGAAATCTGCACCTTTACATTAACCAACGACTTTCCCGACTCGAGGTTGCAATTGATATCCACTCTCACGTATTTCATCGGTACTCTTCAATCTAAACCCTCGGGTATTGCTGATCAGCTTACCAAAGAACAAATACTGCTCGAACGTAAGCCACCGAGCCATGATGTCGTCGTACAAAGGACGAGAAAGGTGTGTGTGTGTGTGTGTGTGTGTGTGTGTGTGTGTGTGTGTGTGTGTGTGTGTGTGTGTGTGTGTGTGTGTGTGTGTGTGTGTGTGTGTGTGTGTGTGTGTGTGTGTGTGTGTGTGTGTGTGTGTGTGTGTGTGTGTGTGTGTGTGTGTGTGTGTGGGTGGGGATTATTGCTTCAAGACTAAAGAGCTTTGATGTGCAAGTGGATCACTTGATCAAACAAAGTATACAATGTAACTAAAGCGACA
Source organism: Urechis unicinctus (assembly GCA_034190875.2). NCBI lineage: Eukaryota > Metazoa > Annelida > Polychaeta > Xenopneusta > Urechidae > Urechis > Urechis unicinctus. The sequence goes on along the minus strand of CM067352.1, from coordinate 5,692,424 downwards.
TTAAGAACAAAAGAACCATATTCAAAGGTATTGATGATCATTGTATTGGTGTTACACACCTTAGTTGATAGGTCAGCGTGAACAATAAAACAATCAGTTGAAAATGGAGACATACGAATGTCATATCGTTCGTAACAAAAAGTGCAGGTCGCACAGATCGGTAACATATCCTCACGACACCTGTCATGGTGGATAGGTTGACGAGTCCTCCCACGTAACGTCACAGGTCTTATGGTGAAAACTATAGTGAACATCATTCGCATTAAATTCTGTATTCTCGAGGTTTGATTGGCATTCTTATGCGATCCTCGTCAACATTTACAAAGAATCCATCTGCTGCTTACAAATGCATCAGCAAAAATAACAATAAATAAATAAATTCAAGCAACATATGGTTGGGGCTCTCACCAAGCATCCGCATTGATGAATGTCTTCTTGGTTTTCAACAACTAGATCTTATATGATTTTCCTATCTACATGAACGAGGAGTTACTCTGACATACAAATTGTCTCTCTTAACTACGCTCGATCATCACCAACGGCTCCATGTCATTAATACCAATGTAAAGTTCAAAAATGATGGCATAAGTCCATCTCACCCCTTCCCCAGTGACATATTGTGATCAGAGCTGGTTATGTTCATGTTCATACGGATCGTAAGGCTATAAAAAGGTAAGATGTCAATATGTGTATCATCAAGATGCACTCACCTTGAGGCTCCACCTCCCATATTGCATATATCAGCCACAATACACAAAGTCTCCACATGCCGAATCCAGGAAATTGATTATATCCCTCAGAATCAGTTCCAGATTGAATGATAAAATGAAAGCGACTAACCCTCCAGGGCTTCATGAACGCATTGCCGACCAGGAAGTAATGTTCAGAATTGACTTAAAGTTTTTAAATCGACAACGCCCTGCTCGTGGTTGTGAGGGGTTTGGGGAGCTGGTGGTTTATTAGAGAAACAGGCGTTCCAGCTGTCGCATGTGCTACTTATGGGTCTGGCATTGAGGGGACGTCTATCCACATGTACATATTTAGTCAGGTTACAAACCTTTACGAATCTCTATTTCACACACCATCCCGGTTCACCCTTAAATACATACAGACAAACATATATACAATCAACCGTGTGTAGATATGTGTACATGTACAGTGCTGGAAGCATTCATAATGGCATGAGGCTGGAGTTACTTCTTTAAGTGCCCAAAAACTGTTCCAACCCAATATGAAAGGATTGATTTCATATAAAAATGAATCACCTCTCAGCGCAGTCAGCTTTAAGAATGCTATATTGAGACAACATACCTTGATCTCTAGTAAATATTTTTTCATCTATATGGACCGGGGTGAGCAGAGGAGACGCGTGTTCAAAAGTCAAACATGTATGCGACACAAGGCAAAGCTCGGCTTGCAGTGATCGTATACCTATGACTTAATATTCGAGTGCACTGAGTAACCCGTCGGCTTCCTCTCTGCCTCGTTAAAACGTTGTGCTTATGGGGTGAGGGGGGGCGGCTTGCTGGGGATGGGGGGGGATACCGTTATACAGTATTGAATTGTCTGATTGATAACGGTAACAGTATATTATTTAGAGATAATTGTATGTCATGCTGTGGATTATTTCTGTTTCAGCTCCCTACAATCCCGCGCGATATATTTTATTGCATGAATGTCTTGGATGATTATTTGTCCAACACCAAACGCTATGATTAGCAATGTTTGCATATAATTCAAAAATCATAACGTGACAGTGTGAGTCATTATATTGAGCGGTATTGTACCCAATAATAGTGCATTATAGCGTCGTCAATCACATCTATGAAAAGCAATATAATGAAACAAACCAATAGAAATCTCAATGAAATGAGCTGTACTGAAATCAAGATAGCCTGCATGAATTATGCTACGGTTAAGGTTAGTGCATTCTTAACATCATTTTCATTAATGTTAATATCTTGGAATATCTCAGACCTTGATTTATACCTCGCTTGTGAGCTGAGCTGATCATATACCGTTGCTCTGGCATCCGCCTGTTCGTCTGTTTATAAATATTGGGTGGCACATTTTCATGTTGAGCCAGTCAGCAGTTGTTGATGTATTCATATTTGTCTGATTGTAGAATTTAAAAAGATAATCACGTGATGGTGATGGCTGGCCAGGGCTATTTGGCGCCCCGTTAAGGGCCATCAACTATTTAAAATTACCATGGGTCTAAGCCCAATGTTGGCTGTCAACGTGACATTCAATAAGTCCCAAACTGATTTAAGACGCAGATTAATCGGCACGCGTATGTCAAGCATCAATCAATAATTCCTTTATCCCAATGCACTATATACAGTTCATTGATCATATGTGTTCATCTACCATAAAATTCAACATGCTTAGGAAACTGTCACCATCACTGGCGCTTGGTTCATATTGCTTCCGGGCGTCGAGAATGAGAACGAGCATTGATTTCGTAATATGTAAATTATATAGGTCAAGCATTTCTCTGTTCAAAGTAACATCAACGTTTCTGATGAAGTCGAGGTCTTTGTGAGTTGCTTCCATTGGGAAACGATTGCCGTAAATATAACGACGCGACGACCAAGTTATTGGCGTGACAACTCGAAGAGTTGTAATTCACCGAGTGTACAAGTGCTTTAAAGACCCCTGATTTCCGGTTGAGCTACTTCGCAAGTGTCAAGGCTGCGCAACTCGCCCACAATACTGTTCGTCAGATTCAATATAAGCGTAGAATAGAATAAATTATGCAGATTCAACACAATAACACAACAACCATGTTGTTTCTGTAGCGGAAGTTCACAAATCACTTTGTGGCAGTGATAAAATAAGAGACTGCTCACCAAATAACACTGGGTGCGTTTTTATTATAACATCTTTTATAAAACATAATTAATAACCTGTACTCAGGCTTCGACCCCGCTGTAATTCCTTGTCTTGACCCCATTCTCATTCCCGCCATGCCCTTGCCTTATCAGCTAATGCCTGCTATATGTTTCAATGATGTTTTCCTTCTAACATATTTGTGTATAAGGGTTGGCATGGGGATACTAGATGCAGGTAATCAAATTTGGTCGACAGATATCTAGGGATGAACTATATAATTGCTTTAAGCTTGTAATCTTCTAGGGCGCGGACCGATAACAGTTATAATAAGTTAACCGTGTGGAAAATGCGTTTAACTGTTCTAGACATGACGATAAGAATTAATTAACAAATTTAAATGGTTTAATACCTAACCCGACCCTAACCATCGCCACGACCTTATGCTTCCCACTGTAACCTCACTCTTACCCCCTGTTGGGACCCCACCATATTCCTAGAGAGTTTCTAATCTACTTCACGTCTCGACTGAAATTAAATGGTTTTCAATTGCGATAATTACTGTAATGGTGTTAAAGCATGGCGATCATTACGTGTCAACATCTGTGCCCGACACAACGCTTTGCATCACCGTGTTTTCCAGATGTTCTTAATACCTATTTTGGTGTCGTTTGTCCTACTTCGACCTTCAGTATTAACTGTTACCCCTATTTAACCTTCTTGGCCATTTTCAGAGTGATCCCTAATAATGTGCACTGGGAACAAACAAACAGGCATACATCCACAAAAATGTGTTACATTAAGAGCTATTAAAACAACATCACAAATTAGACGTAACTTTTTTAAACCTTGTTGGGATCATTACCATTTTCAATGATGATCAATCGTGTACATGTTTTCCCATGTTTGGAGACATACTTTGCTTCACCAAGAACATTGACTGCCATTTTATTTTAGAGTTCTCATTGTCAGTCCTGCCAGAGGAACCTGTCATCATCCAATAACTCAGCTAGTTTCTGGTTCCATGGTCTGTAGTAGTCGTCAATCATGGTCTTCATATCACTCGGCATATCACCAAGTTTCTTCGTGCTGCCACGACGAGAATTCCGCGCTTTATTGCCTCCGAAGTTATCCGCATGAAAATGACCTGCACATTAGCAACAAAGGATTTTATATCGCAACATGATTTTTTAATATATATATATATATATATATATATATATATATATATATATAATATATATATATCGATATATATATATATATAAAACTAGGAATACATCGAATCAGATGTATAATAGTCAAAGTTCGTCGTGTACATTTGATATAACAATGAACTAATATTGTGTCTTTTATTGTATTCATAGATTATTCCTAACATAGAACGAATATGGTAATTTATTGAGAATTATATCCTAAAAGTTATCCTCTAGCAAATCTTTGACATTCATTAACACTTTCAAACAATGCTTCCATATGTATCTGAAAGTTATCTTGCTCAATTTCAAGATAGAAATTATTCATACACAATAAAATTGCACATAATCCAACAACACAGAAAACAAGCAAATGATTAACTTCACAATTTACTGAGAATAGGAACTTAGACACAAACCTATGTCCAAGAATTCGGCTATTTCATTAGCAACACGTGTTCTGTTTGGGGCGTAATCCTCCAAACGAGTGATGAATATCTGGTCCCGTGGGAACACATGGAGCCAGTCGCGAATATACAGGAAATAAACCCCTACACGCAATCGCAACTGAAATACATACAAACACATTCATATATATATATATATATATATATATATATATATATATATATATATATATATATATATATATATATATATATATATATATATATATATATATATATATATTTATATATATATATATATATATATATATATATATATATATATATATATATATATATATATATATATATATATATATATTTATTTATTTATTTATATATAGTGTGAGAGAGAAACAAATCCAAATTGCTGCCTCAAAGTTATTTTTCCAGTGTTTCGATATTTTCTCTCGATTTCATTACCAATCTCAACATACGGGTAAGTATGTAGTATGGTATTGTGAACAACATGGATGACAACTTATTTGCATTTATAATTAGTTTCCGGTTATTCACATACAGGTATAGTTTGTGAGTTGACAACGTGATCGTATATACAAATCCGTGGTCTGGATGTCCTATGGCAATCATTACATAAGGTGATAGCACGCTGTGTCAATGATCGGAACTCCTCGTGACTCTTTTCATTTGTGACTCGGAAGAATAAGTACTCTGAGAATAACTTAAACACAACCAATACAATGATATTTTAACGCACATTAAATAAACAAATATGTGTGTCAATCATTCCAGTTTTGCAGTGTTGAAGTTGAACTTTGCTTACGTATTGAGATGATGTGCCAAAGTTGGATTTTTCAAATATCTCTATTGTGATACCAAGACTACTCAACATGCAGTTCTCTTGCTTGTTCTATTAATAGAGACCAGAATGTCATCATGTGTACACCTAGAACCATGACGTTGTAACTTCTCTGACCTGGTTGTAGGATTACAGAGGTTCAAAACAATCTTGGCTTTGGAGTGAGTTGATGAATGAGATCTGTTATTAAAATTCTCGGCTCCCTTTTGTCTTTATTACCTTGCAATTTATACCATACACCAAAACTGTATAAATAAATGGGTGTAAATTCAGCTGCAACAAATTGAATGATAATAAAGCGAGTTAAAAACATATAAATGGAAGGAAAAAGTCGAGTTTTGAGGTGGGGGGGAGTCCATGATTGAGTGTTCTAGATGTGTAATATATGTACAATAAATAAACGAATACACCTACCTGTAATGGCGCTGTCGTAGTTTTCAACAGTCAAGTGGTCGACGGCCGTTCGTTTCCGGATTCTCTCGGCAATGGGGTCATAAAAATCCACGTAATGTCGGAAAGGATGCGATTCTGAACCATTCTCTTGAACAAACATTTCACACTTTGATACGACAATTCGGGAATCAATGTGTGAATTCAGTGATAGTTCTTAACTTATGCTACAATCTATCGATTTGCAACACTTACTCTACCGTAGTAAAATCAAACAAATATTACCTTTATAACGAATCCGGTTCCAGTATTTTCAAACTCCTTTCTGAGAGGCTGAATTACCCGGGGATGTTTTGTTAGAATGCTCGCTAAGTCTGTCGTACCACATTTAGAAACTCCTGCTAAATAAAAGTAGGGCAGACATCTTAGTCGCCAGGTGACTCCATCATTGTCATTTATATATATATTGCACGGTGTCTCTAACTAACAATATATGTTTGGTTCTTTACTCATACGGAAATTTGGACTTATGGGCCACAGATGCACAAAGGCCTGATATCTGGTATAACACACTGATGTAACTGAGGAAAATGGTAACCCAAATTGAACCTTTCGCCCCCACAACCTCTCGCTCCCAGTCCCACACCTTCGCCGGTGACAATAATGCTCATGGGCATTAGCCCAACAGACCAACAGATGAATCGATTACCAAGAGGGAGCACTGTCATCCTCGCCTATGGCAATCATGCTCCTACACTACACATAGGCGCTTGTGTTGGACCATTTTGAACCCGCCACCTTGATCACCTGCTATGATTATAGTAGAAGGCCATAAAATATGTGATCTTCATGGTCGGGTCATCCCCCCGCGCCCATGCTCGTACTATATAATACTTACGACTGTAGCCGAGTCAATCTTTCTATCGATTGACAGATCAAGTGTGATATCGTGCAAGTCGCCAGCGGGAAATAAACGACCGTCAATCAAGGTGGGCGCCATTTTATTTCCGCTTCTGTCGTTTACTTTGACCTTTCTATCCAACTAAACCAGTGAGAATCCAACCGTCGCATTTCTACCCTCAATCGCATTATCAGATGATTTCCACTCTCCCTGAAATGGTTGTTTATAACGAGGTAACGCGTGGGTGTTGCTTTCGTTGTAGATATCAAGCGAATACCAGATAAGAACAACAACTACCATTGTCATAAACAAGAGTAAAATTCCCGAGGAGTTCCGAGCGGTTGTTAACCCTGATGTGTAAATGCGAGTCAGAACTACCAAAACGTAGCACCTTTCATTTATGTAAAATACCATTAAAATTTATGATTGCATCTAGCACATTCTAGGTCAAGGCAACGCGTGTGACCTTCAGACCAGCATTTATGTTACAGTGAAGATGCATACATGCTTATCACATGACGATAGCTTGCCATGTTCAAAACAAACATTTGTAATTTCCAAGTGCTTTGCAATGTTACGACACGGCTTGGCACTAACACATTATCTAAGCGACGGCAATGGAACAATACAACAGCTTGGTGAAATGTTATGGCTCCGATTAAATAACATGGCCGTATATTTAGGTTTAAAAATTGAAACGCGAAAAGGGACATTAAAAAAGTTAAATAACAATTTTTACTTACCACCTGGTCAGCACCAACACCAGGTCGATTGACATAATAACAAGCAGACATCAATGTTTAAGTCTCATGTAACTGGTTCCATATATACAAGGACATAGCAATAATGCTAAAATATGTTGCAAGGGATCAAACATTTTACAAAACGTATAATGGTTCATTTACATAGCAAATTAATGCAATTCATTCGTGCCATGTCAGACAAAAATGTGTCATTTTCATCTACAAAAGACCACGCAAGTCGTTACAAAACAAAAATCAACTCCTTAATAATTATAACAGGGCAGGGAGGTTCACTTTCGTGTTACGTTTGTTCCAAATGTAGAGCAGAAATAACTTACCAGCTACCCAGCGCGGTATTCGGGAAAACACACAAAACACGCCTAGCTAAATCTTTTATGATAATAACTCCCAGCATTTCAAGGAAGCATATTTAGATATATGTGAAAGATGTTCACTGGCACCAACGGCGTTCTTGATGCCACCCATTTATTGTAACCCGTCACACAGATTTATGTATTTTCATGTTACACCGGCTAAGAGTGGTATTATCATGTCTTTTATATCTGCGCTCATATGAAGGAAACCCGTGAAATCTAAAGTTTCTCTTGTTTTATTCCTACAGACAGAGACACTAGCACCATCCCAAAGCACAGGGATTAATAGTGACTAACTATATAACGAGCGCAATCTACTGATTCTTAATCACCGCGCACCTACACCATAATCTGGCTGTGTTCTAAAGAGGCATGTGCTATTTCGCTGAGAACAAAGAGTTAATTATCAAAAAAGATACTATATCACCGAAAACAAAGAGTTTATTATAAGATGAGATGTTATATCACCGCAAACACAGAGTAAATTATCAAATAAGATATATATATCGCGCCGAAAACAAAGAGTTAATTACCAGATTAGATGCGATACCGCCATAACAAAGTGTTTATTTATCAGATGAGATGCAGAAAATGTAACTTTCTGACTGGAAAATTGTGAGTGATACGCAGAAATATATTGGTTGAAATTACACTATGTAAATAATATATATTTCTAGAGATAAAATGAATCAATCTTATCGAATTGAAATTAACTTGTTAACGCCGTAGCACTTTTAACAACGAGCAATATAATCATCAGAATAGTTGAGTCAACGTGACTGACTGACAGGCTGTACAGGACAACGTAGAAATGTTCACAGAAACATTATGGATGTAAGGTAAAAAACACAGATATTGTAAGTTCATTTACTAGCATAACTGTTATGTATGTCAGGTTTGTCTCATTCCATAACTAACCTCGGGTTATTTCTCTGACTAGTCCCCACTCCAGCAACTACTGGCAGTGAGTAACTTTACTATAACGAAGAGCGTGGATAAGCAAGAAAATGTAGCTTCACATTAGGATAGGCCAATGGGTAGTTTGCAAATGTTTTTCTTCTACTGCCGAATTAGATATACCACTAAAAACATCATAATCATAAAGTGCACTATATAGAAATTCTTCATAGTGCATCAGAATTGGTAAATTATCAGAATAGCAGCCATGACTTACCGACTGAAGAAGAGCGCGTTGTGTAGAACACATAGTAACAATTGGTCATACTTGCATGTTTGTTACATGTGCTAAAATATTGCATATATGATCGTATATGGCACATACGTACTTTAGCACATGCGCCATAGCTAGGAAGGGCACTGTAGAAGACCACGTTGAGTGGAAAATATGCAAACAAAATGGTTGAATTAATGTAAAGTGAAATTATTCTGCATATAACGAAAGGTAACCATATGTGCTATACGGGTGTAAACCTTGGAAAGACAGAATGCCATAAGTTGCTCACCAATTGCTCAAAGCAAAAACACACACAACGAAATGATTATATATATATATATGTAATATAAAAGATGGCTAATGTAATACTTGACATATAACGGTGTGTGCTGAGGTGACAATAAAAGAGAATTTTGCAAAAAAAAGATGCCATTAATGTTACCTACCCGCTGTTAGGAACAACATCGAGAATACACAGAAAGAAAGGATGATATCGGTGATCAGTTTACGTCATTGAACTCTGACATCATACTTTATTGTTCAGCATACGATTACGCTACCCGCTTACGCATCACAAGCACTAGCAATTTGAACAGTGCACGAGTCTATCCAATACACAAATCTCCATACCCGTCAAACTGTTGACGTATCACTGCCCATGAATAGCTAAACTAGATGAAACTCTCTTAATTTGACTTAATTGTAAGAGGTTGACTTAGACATCAAACAAAAAAGATTATGTCTTAACTGAATGTCATTTAAAGGTAAAGGATGGCACTCAATCAAACGGAAATAAATAACAAAAGATATTTTGATGAGATACAGAGCAAGCCGTACACGACTGTTCTCTATAACATGACATATCGCGACGTAATGAGTGATACACTCGGTTACCAGTTAGATTGTTGGGGTGTTAATTGAGAGAAGAAAATCACTTGTGCAACCCATGCTCCCAGGATATAAAATCACAACAGAATGATAAGTTATGCTTAGGATGTTGTCATAGCCATCATGTTTGCTAAATAGTTTTTTTGCAAATAACCACTTAAACAAGTAAAATCACTCGCGCGATCAGATGATAGTCTTAGACATTCAATGTCTTATCAATCATGGCCAACTCCCGATGCGAGCTGGAACGATTACCATATAGACGTTAATGTTTGTCTTGCTCCATTACAAACGCGGTAGTTTAAGCAGCGGGCAAGTATCCTACAGCCATTACAGACATGCGGAGCTTTTACCTTCCCAAAAGACGTATGCATGTTACTAAATATATAAATACGGAAGTGAAATGATTTTCATTCACTGTCGACCTAATATATATAATATATCATATCTGCACAACACTCGTTACTCACGAGGCACACGCCAAAGAGCGAACAGCAAGGTATGTGAACATAAATCAGGTGAGGAAATAATAACCTGCTATAAAAGACACGGTTGAGTGAAACACATAGACTCAATATAGTAGTTAAGCAAATAAAATGCTCTTTGATGTTGCACATGAAATGACAAAATCATATTGTAAACTTGAAGGCATAAGCATCGGGATGAGAACTAAAAACAAATGAGATCTATATGTTACTTACCAACTGTACAAGACGTGGAATAGAATACATGCAAACAATTGATAATATTAGTGTGAATTTAATGATAATAATATATCACAAATAATACCTACGTTAAGCTGTGCACCAGAGATGGCAACCGTCATAGGGCCTAGATCAAATAGGTTTCGGATAAAAGGAAATAAGGTGTGACTTAACAACTGCTATTGAAGGTTGAATAAAACGCATGATCACATTGTTATCACGGGGCAGATATTACATAGTATCCCATGTAGATAAACCGTACTGTGTTATTTAAACACATAAACCACGGTGTTGAGAATTATTATTGAGATCACTGCAGTAACAACATACCCACTGTTACCGTAGACGTTGCATATTGGTACCTGATTGATCTCAAACTAACACGCGGATATTACTCAAATATTGTGTTTACTAATGGACAAGGCGACTGCTAAATTCGATACACAAACTTGTGCACACAAACTCTCTGCCGTGTGGTATTGATTATACGTAACCCATGGCACATTCAGCTAAGATAAATGTCAACCATGAAACCAATATAGGCAATCACTGGTACAAATACAGTCTGTTTACCACCCCTGACAACAGACGACCGACGATGTCATTCATAACTATGGTCAGAAGTAAGCAATCAATGTTACCAATAGCTACCATTAATTCATATTTGTCTCCAAGGTAATGCCAAACATTCATCTGCCTGCCACTATATATAGACCGAGTCGTAGCTGTGGTTATTTCAGGTAGCGGGACAGATGAGAGAGGATGGTGCAAATCCATGTGCATGGCCACGCGGCTTCTCTGCGTATGGGGAAGGCAAGTGAGGAGTCTGTAGAAGCATCTCCTGTCTTCATTGATACAGCGTGTGGACTCACCGAGACAGATGTACAACAGTGTGTCACCTCAATCAGGAATACTTTACTGCGTGTTCATCGGATTCGTGAGTCAGCAAGTAAGACACACGATGCTTTCCTAACGGAGATGAATTACAGAGGATATTTACCGCTGCTTCCATTTCACATAGCGCTAACAGAAGGACGACTGGAGTTAATACAAGATGTTCTGAATAGTTTGAACGAGGACGAAACTGAATTCCTGCTCCGTTTTCCTGTCAGTTACACAGCAAACCGACCCGAAATACTAACGGACGTCGTGGGTGACGTGATGGAGGACATCAATGGAGAGACGGAGGAACAAGACAAAGAAGAGGAGACGTCAGGATGTATAGATACAGAGTCTGCTGGTGTGGAGTTGCCTTTGTTCATGGCGCTCTATAGCGGCAATCCAGATCTGGTGAATTTGTTGTCTAACAAGGGTTGTGACCTTTACCAACAAGACAGTAACGGTAACACAGCCATTCATATACTTGTTGTAATGTCCCAGTCCCGAGCTGATGACGCCGTCCGTATGTACAGCACCCTACTGTCTTGTCTGAAGACAGGTACAACCAGGAGGAAATTGATCTTGAGTAAGAACCACCAGGGACAGACCCCTCTCGACATTGCAGCGGAAATGTGCGTGCCAGAAATGCTACACGCTCTCTTCAACACTAATAGGGTGTATCGATTTCCGGTGAAGCATTGTGGGAATCACCAGCATGTTCACTATGACATCAGCAAATATAAAAATACAAAGGTTAACACTGTTCTGTATAATCTTGCATTTATTACAGAGCAGCAATTAGTACGAGTCGATAAATTCAAGTTATTAGAAAGAGAACCCTTTGCATCTTGGCTCTCGGTGAACAAACAGAGTAACCGGCCTCTGCTGTTGGTCTGGATGGTCGTATGGTTCATGGTCATTGGTCTCTACGTCACGTCAACATGTATACTTTGTATTTATAAACAGGCTCCAACAAATGAATATTCTATATTTGTGATAGTACTGATGGCTGTGTTACTTATAACCGATATATACTTCCTGTCCACATATATGCAGCCCTTTCGAATTCTCTGGAAACGATTACGCAGAGGTCAAACACCAGTAGCTTTTGTACCAGCGTCTAAACTTACTCAAACTGTCTTCCTCGTTTCCATGATTATAATGAGCGTTCTAGCTATAATTGTTGGAAACGATTTGAATGTTCTCTATGCATATATGACTTTTCAGACAGTTAACATTATACTTGGGATAGGTTCTATCCTGTTTTTCATCCAGTTAAACCACTCACTGGGTCACTACTATACCATTCTACAGAAGGTGTTCTGCGAAACGTTTTCATTCCTTCTGCTAGGCTGTGCATCGTTCCTTGCATTTGGTGTGGCATTTTATATCGTCCACATTGATGTCACAAACCCCATACGCTCAACAAACCTGACTCTTGTTGTTGACCCCATTGACGACTCGTTTGACTCGCTACCCATGTCCATTTACGAGACTTTCCTTCTTGTCCTTGGAATCGTAGCACCAAAAGACTGGTACTTCTCTGATTCATTCATGCCAGGCCTTGCCATCACAATTTACATATCTTGCCTAATTTTTAATACGCTCATAATTCTCAACTTACTAATAGCTATTATGAACGAACGTGTTGTACAAATTGACAAACTACGAAAATCAGTGTTGACTATCCAAATTTTGAATATATATTTGCTTGCTGAAGCTTTTGGGACTCCGATTCAAGCTTATTTTAAATTATACAAGTGTAAGGTTAAGTGTGGGTATGATCATTGCAAGCGGTCACTTATTTATCGTAATGGAAAGGTTCTACTCCAGACAATAGAAAATTTCTAACCAGTGAAAGTTGTAGTTGAATGACGCATGCAGAGTATTTATTGTTCATCTGCTGTACAACCAACCAAAGATAGGCATCATCATTGATTGCCAACACCTCAATTCATCATATTCGTGCTGTAGTAAATTTTATTTATCTGTATCTGTAACTCGCATTTGTTCTCTAATGGCATATAAATTAAAATATGGTTAGTCGACTCACGCTGCAAAATTAAACTTTCACGTGTCTAGGAACACAATCGAATAATGTACTTTATTATCTACCTTTATACTATTGTTATTGAAATGATATCATGTGTTAAATAATAGATCAAATTTAGATTTAGAATTAATCCACGTTCATCATATATTCAAAATAGTTCCATTGGAGTGGGCACCTTGCTGTTGTCGCAATGTTTATGTGTACTACCTGTAGAATATAGTTTCTGTTCAGATGTGGTGTTTGTTATTCATGCATACATATATACATAGATATTTATATGTTTAAATACACACAAACACATGTAAATACAAACATACACATACATTCATATATACATGCCAACATAAATGCATGCACACAGACATGCATACATAGAAACATACGTTAATACAAACAAATATATATACATAAACTCATGCATGAATGC
>CM067352.1:5635125-5678497 GCA_034190875.2 Urechis unicinctus | reverse complement strand
CGCTCATTAAATCCTAGAGGGCTAGTCGCTGGCATTTTATCTAACAACCTGAAACTGATTCTGAGGGATTTTTCGAAACAACGCAATGCGAATATTTTTAGATCGATTCAGACAACTACCAAGCACAAAACATACACAAGTGATGGAGTTATAGAATGCAATGATGTTTTACGGACGATTTTATCCCTTTTCGGCGGAGGATTTCATCCATGGTAATTTTTTATAGTTCGATCAATTTGGGAAGCGGTAAAAAGTCAGAAACACAGCAACATGTTTGTTTACAGAATGACGAAGTCTAATGCTAAGCCCGGGGGGGGCACTTAAGTGTAAGGATATAGTATACATGTGCCGCACGAAGGGGGTGGTTTTTTCGACATCTCGACTTTTACGACGGGTTAGACAATCGCATAATACCTTGTACGATGGAGTATACTTTTTCTCATTCTCAACGAGTTCAACGGGTACGGGATTTCGAGGGTCCCGCGGCACACTCCTATCCAAGTTAGGGTAAGTGCCCCCCACTTGGGATGCTAAGGCAATGCGGGAAATCGCGAGAATTAATAGTTTCCAAAATGGCAGACTTCGTATCGCGATTTGTTCGGAAACGAACTATCGATGGCATTCATTGAAGAATAGCGTCGAGTGGTGTTAAGTTTTTTGGAGCGAAAGGTCTATTTTTTGTAAAGGCTCTTGATATATGTTATTTTCTAGGTGCGAAATATAGCCCTTCGCGAGATATAGTCCAAACGAGATATCGCCGACTGTGTTTGACTAACTCTTCGTAACGGTATAAATTCATGTTACCGTTACACCGGAGCTAGCATTGTGGCTGATATATGCCATATGGGAGGTAACGCCTCAAGGTGAGTGTATCGTGATGAAACTCATATTTACATCTATCAGACGTGGCGTTGTATAGCCCTGTGATCGACATGGCACATGAACATGAGTTACTTCATATGTTTATAAAATGATAATGGACGCAAATGATGATTCACTTATCAGTAAGAGAGACGTTTGTACGGCAGAGTAGCTCATCGTGTGAGGGACTCTTTGTTGATGCAAAAATGTTTGGCATAAGAATGCTGATCAAAACACTAGAATAATGCGTTTAATATTATTGATGCTTCCGATTTTGATCACAATAAGTCGAATGGTGAAGACACCTTAGCCTATGGTTGCGTTACTTGACCAGCTCCGAGTCGGACCCGTTAGGGGTCGGACCCGACCCGCCATTCAGCTATGTAATTGCTGATGAGCCGTGAAGCCCTGTTGGGGGTCACATTACGAAAACAACAAAAGTGACAGGGAGCTTAAATCAAAAACCCTGTATAAGCGGAACTGGCCCCCCTGTTGGTTGAATTTAGTAAGGTGCACCAGAACAGCTATTTTCTATTGTACTTTAGCTCTATCGAACCAAGTACGGGAGCTGCGGTAGTAAAACATGAAGTTGGTCTGCTGGGCTACCTTTTATAAATTGACATGCGTGAATTTCATCGTTGACGAAATACGCTTATCTAGGACCGTATTTATTAAGAATCTTAACTTGAGTCGTCCCCAATCGCATTCCGTATTCATCAAGAAATACTACGAAGATTTCAGTCGTAACAACGACTAAGATCTTTTTATGAATACGATTGAGACAGCCAACTCAGCTTACCGTCTCAAAAACATGTCTTTAAGAATGCCTGATCTAAAGCATGTTGACACGCGCGTATTTTATGGTAGCATGCGCGGACAAAAAAACGGAGACGAAGGTATCAAGCATACTTCGATGTTTGGTAATGACGCCACCCCTGGGTCGGTAGTATGTCATTCACCCAAATGACAGAGTGTCCATGTTTCTAAAATGACTGAAGAAATATTCATTTAAGAGCAAGGTACGTAGTCTCAATATAGCATTCTCAAATCTAAATTCAATGAGCTGTAATTCCCTCTAAACACATATAAAATGGATTTTGTTTTGATTGGTCTGAATAATTTTTTGGGTATTGACAGAAGTCACCCAAGCCTCGTGTTTTTTATGAATGCCTCCAGCATTTTACATGTACATCTATCTACACCCTGTTGTATGTATGTATGTATGTATGTATGTATGTATGTATGTATGTATGTATGTATGTATGTATGTATGTATGTATGTATGTATGTATGTATGTATGTATGTATGTATGTATGTATGTATGTATGTATGTATGTATGTATGTATGTATGTATGTATGTATGTATGTATGTATGTGTATGTATGTATGTGTATGTATGTATGTATGTATGTATGTATGTATGTATGTATGTATGTATGTATGTATGTATGTATGTATGTATGTATGTATGTATGTATGTATGTATGTATGTATGTATATGTATGCATGTGTGTATGGATGTACCCGTCTGGTGTGTGAAAGAGAGATTCTTAGACGTCACTTAAATGCCGTTCCTATTGGTAACATTGCCTGCATGCCAAAACGGGAACCCTATCTCTCTCGGGCACCATGATCCCCCCTACCTCCACCTCCAACCTTCTAGAATATGAGCTCAATGCATATTTTGAACACTACTTCCTGATCGACAACGAGATTGACTAAGTAGCTCGGAAATCGAGCCCATTAGGGTATTGTGACTCTAGGGCGATATGAAATGCTTACGTCTCCTGTGCCAACTGATTGTATAATTATTTACGCTGACGAATCGACTAAGATCTGTGTCATAAAAACAATAGCTAGGCAGATCGTGGATCTCTTCTTCTCAATGTCTCTTTAATTCCATTGTATACCTTGTAACCTTTTTCGAATTAAAGACTTAATCAAGTGATCACGTCAAAGCTTTGTAGACCAGTAACATAAGCTATCCTTCTCTTATACTTGTTACGAAGCCATCATGGCTCTTTCAGCCCTATGGTGAGTCACGTTTGAGCAAAATCTGATCGCGATCTGGGGCCAAAGTTACTCAGTAATACACGGGAGTCTAAATGAACAAGTACCGACACAATACGTGATAGTGGATTTCACTTACAACCTTGGTTGGGAGCAGCTGTTGTTTGACGAGAATTTGTACCACGAACTGCCAATTATAACCTGCCTAATATATTTATTATATTGCAAGTGAGCACCGTCTACAGGGTGATCTAACGTCCGTTTCTATCATGTAGCTGTACAAGGTTTTTATCCAATACACTGGATTGTACGCCACAGGACGCGTGGGATGCTTCCAAGATAGAAAATCATTCATTCTTTTCGGGAACTGCATTGTATATATATATATACGCTGACGAATCGACTAAGATCTGTGTCATATAAACATATAGCTAGGCAGATCGTGGATCTCTCTCTTCATCATGTATCTTATATTCCATTGTATATATATATATAATATATTGTAACCTTTTTATATATATATATATAATATATATATAATTAAAGACTTGATCAATATACAAAAATATATATGTGTGTATATATATATGTACTATGTATATATCACGTCAGTTACAACCTTTTTTATAATCCGTCATCTTGATTACATTTGGTCTTTGTAGATCCATAATATGGTTCCTTCTCTTATCCTTTATTCAGGCGAAGCCATTTAATTGGTCCAGTTATCATTTGCTTGATCCTGGCCCTAATGTGCCGACACGACTTAATGTGGAAGTTGGTATATCATAGCTCTTTGATGCCCTTAGCGTGAGTCACGTTTGCGTTTAATCTGATCGCGATCTGGGGCCAGTACAGCCGGTTCCATCAGTAATACATATTGTTGGCAAGTCTAAATGAACAAGTTGCTTGACACAATACGTGATAGTGGTCATTTCACTTAAACCTTGTTTGGGAACAGCTATGGTGTTTGACGAGAATTTGTACATACATACATCTACCTCAACCACGCACCAACCTCTACATAACACAACGTTTGCGAGGCTAAGATATTGCACTATTGCAAATCACTGAGCACCGTCACAGGGTAAGCCGAACTAAACCCTGCTTGACATCCATGTAGCTGTACAACCGGTTTCTAAGCTCCCACCAAGGTAGAATGTCACACACAAGGGTGACACTGATTGCCTGTTTCTTAAACTGCTGAAGAAATATTTACTTAAGATCGAGGACCCTTATCTAAATATAGCAATCTTGAATGTGAATTACTTGAGCCGTTATTCATAACAAACACATATAAAATTGATCCGTTCTTGTTTGTTCGGGAAAAGTTATTTGGTATTGACAGGTGTCACCCAAGCCTCGCGCCAGTAGGAATGCCTCCAGCATTGCACATGTACACCTATCTACCAACTGAAGATTGCATCTGTCTATGAATGTATGCATGTTTGTATGTATATACCTGGATGGTGTGTGAAAGACAGATCCTACCAGGTTTGTACCCTGACTATGCATGTGCTTGAATATAATAAAATATCAACGCTCGCGGATGATAGACGTCACTTATGCCAGACCAATATAACATTACCAACACCGCCCCCTCCCCGCCCCAAACACTGACACCCCCTCCAAAACCATGAACTCTTCACATATCTTCCTGGTCGACAAGTCGAGTGTGAACAATCATGTCGTAAATGTATCAATAAAGCGTCTGATATCGCGCAGTACATTCATTCATAAGCGCGCAAGGGTTGCTTGCTGGTGTTTTATTTTACAGCGTATTGAGGTGGGTATACATCATTGTTAGACTGCTTAACGGCGTAGAAGCAGATGCACTCAATTATCTTCTGATTTCTGATGCTTAAGCGTGGTTCCATGCTCGATCAGTTCGTTTTTTTCTATCGATTGAAACAACCGGTATGCTTCGCTGTCCATTAATTTACCCAGTCATTATAATTGCTACTTCAGCTAGACGATTTACGAACTCATGACGATATCTAATTTCAAGTGCTGTCGATCTCTCAAATGGTGAATCACTTGATGAACCGTTATCTTGATGGTTCGCAATAAATTTTCATCGATACCAAGTAGACCACAAGCGACACCATTTACACCCAGCACAGTGGCAATAGGAATGGAAACTACTGTAGATATTACACCTTCGCCACTTGCGCCAAAGCACAAACCAACGGTAACTAAATCAGTGTCTACTAAATCCATTAAGTTAACTGCACGCCTATATTGTCTGCACATAGCACAACATTTTCCCATCTCTTACTCGAGGTGTTGCTTCTTGAGGCTGATATCATTCAACCGATAGGAGTGCTCTAGATTCTGTTCGGTGGGGGGCAACCCAGGGAAAATATTAAGTGCGGTTTGTGTGTTCATAACTACATAATTACGGTGTAAGTACAATTAGCAATGAAACTACTGACTTGGATGTCTGGAAAGCATTTCCAATTGTTCTCAATCTGATTTAGTCACCTAAAGCCAACTCGAAAGATTATTAAATATTTAGACGCTTGTTCCTTTGCTTGGTTATGTAATAACTGGTCTTTGGGACACAAATTGAGTTTTCTCTGTTTTTTGTCTAGGTCCATAGATTCTCGTTTGTCATTGACATCTTGTAAATTCAAGAACAACGCTATCAGGAAAGTCTTTGTTATCCAAAAGCCTTCCTTTATTATAGCGTAACTGAACCTTCAACTCATGCACAGTTCAGCTAGTTACACGCTTAGAAGCAGGATTGGCGATGTTCGAGGTTATAATATCACCGAAAGAGCCACTCTCTCAGCGAACTTCGAGAAGTGTAGTGGGGGCCCATCTTGCATGTTGTGCGTGATATTGTCGTGATCGAGATCTGACCCTGAGTAGCTCAAAAATCAAGATATCCAAAGTCGATATGACATGCTTACGTCTCCTGTGTCAACTGATGTTTCACGCGGACGCATCAACTAAGGTCTATGACATAAATACTATCAAATGATCACCAATACGTATCGATCTCGTGTTCTATTAATTGATACTGAAGCCTTCTTGCTTGGTTAAGTGATCCACTTCCGAATTATCGTTTTGTAGACTAGGATCAATAGTTCCACCCCTTACCCCCTTCACCCAGATATAACCTACCGACGTAGAAGAACCATTTTATGAAAGCGGCGAACGAGTCGCGCAGGTCACCCTCGACCAGCAGATGAAACTAGCCATATCTGATCACAAGATTATATTGTTCGGGGAAAGGGGTGAGATGGACATATGTCCATTATGAATGACATTGATATTGATAAGAATGACATGGACATGGAAACACAATGTCTCTTTAATTTCATTGTGTACTTTGTAACAGTCTATTAATAAACACAGAAGCCTTCATGTTTTATCCCGTGTACATAACATTGTAGCCAAGAAACCATAGGTCATCCAATTTGTTCCTTTTTAAGAAGCCATCATGACTCTAACGATGGCTTACTATCGATCTATCTGATCTAGGGTAATCTGCTTGGTAATACTCGAGGGTCTAAATGAGCGAGTACTGATGCGATTCGTGATAGTGGATATCATTACAATGCAAGTGAACACAGTCTACATAGTGGGCTAACGTTTGTTTCTGTCATGTCACTGTACAACGTTTTCGTTTGCTACACTGCTTTCTTCAGTCACAGAACGCGTGGGATGCTTCACAGATAGCGACCCTAAAATTCTGACTGGGATAATCTACAGACATAGAACCAACATGACGGTTGACTGGTGCCTCAATGAATGCCTCATACGAAGAAGTTATGTGTTTGCAGGATTGGAGGTGCGTTGATGCTATTCCGTAAATAAGCAATCTCTTCTTTCCTTGTGACTTATTTGTTCTGATCTGACCCGTTAGTAATACTGGTGATGTTGTCCATGGTTTTCAGGCAGGCTTCGCGTGTTTATGTGGAAACGACATGAATCACACCAAGTACGGACCAATACATCATGATAGCGAATGCAGAGAGTCCCGTTGTCCAGGTGATTGGAGCAAGAGATGCGGTGGCCCCAGTCGTCTTGAGATCTACAGAGGTAAAAGGAAGGAGCAGAACGTTTCTAGTGCTAATGCATCATCTGGTCCCATATGAGCAGCAAATTGGCATTTAAATCATATATTGATGGGTGTGTTTGAATTCAATTAATTGTATGAGGGGTAAGTATGAACTGAGAAAAGTACTGGTGTAAGCGTCCTATTGCCATGTGTGACAAAGTGGTTGATATTTGACTACATAATACAGTGAATGTTCGCAACGTAACGGCGGATGTGGCGAGGCATGTTATCATCAGTAGTTTTATGGTTTGATTCTTGTCATTACCAATGTTCTCTCTTTACTCTGGTATTTGCATTCCGATGACACTCATTATGAACAGATAATGAAGTTCAGTTTTTATTGGAATGGAGACCATTCCTCCCCAAACATTTTAAATATGGTTTACTTTCATGCCGGTATATCTTGTAGATCGGAATGAATGTGACGTCGATAATGGCGGATGTAAACAGGAGTGTGTCAACAGTCCTGGTGCGTATCACTGCGCGTGTCACATGGGGTACAGATCGGTAAACCAAGCGCAACATTGTACAGGTAATGGAATTTGATGGGTGGGCCGACTACGGTATGTTAGGGAGGCAATGAGTCATGAAAGGTCGTGGCATTGAAAATACTCGATCTTGCACTTCAATATTTGCTTTCAGTTGACACTAAAACTGCCTTCTATTTCAGTTTTGTTTTGTGTTCAAGTACTGATATTTGAGATGTACGCAATATGGTTCCGTAAGAAACGCATTTATCCAATTAACAGTGCTGATAATTGAGGTAAATCAGATATATACAAGTAAACAGGTAAATCTATTGTCGGGCACCTGTTGCAGATGTCAACGAGTGCTTTGATGATCCAGACTTATGCAGCATGGATAACTTCGAGTGTATCAACACGCCAGGATCATACCACTGTGAATGCAAAGCAGGATACACCATGATTCAAGGCTCCTGTTCAGGTAAATAACATGATTAATCACGACAGGTACAAAGCCAGCAATGACGCTGCTGTACACATGCTTGAGTTGTCAAGTATCAGACAATGGCATTTATCATGGCAGTGAAAATGCTCTATCTTGTGCTCCGGTATTTGCTTTCGAATTACACTGATGCTGCTTTATATCCAGTTAGTTCTTTTCTTGCTTGAATACTGATATTTAAAAGGCATCACACAGGGCTATGCGTTTGATGTAAGAAAAGCAGATATCCAACTTACATTGGAGACAGTTGAGGCAAATCATTTTGGGACATATACAAGGTAACATTTAGAGCTATTGTCGGGCACCTGTTGCAGATGTCAACGAGTGCATTGATGATCCAGGGCCATGTAGCATGGATAACTTCGAGTGTATCAACACGCCAGGTTCATACAACTGTGAATGTACACCAGGATACATCTTGAATCAAGGCTCATGTTCAGGTAATTTTCATCTTTAACCAGGACATGTACAGCAATGACTCCAGTGCAGATGTAAGTTGTCCAATATTTTATATCTTTTCAGATATCGACGAATGCAGTCACGGGGATGGCAAATGCAACCAGAACTGCAACAACACCGATGGTGCCTACGTCTGTAGCTGTATGAGAGGGTATGAACTTGTCGGGGAGAATCTTTATAACTGCACAGGTAAGCCGCCATCAAGCAGATCGCATTTATAGTCAGAGATCATCGTTTGTTCGTCTGCTGCATAAAACATTGGTTACATTTTCAGATAAAGATGAATGTGCCGACGTGAATACCTGCGACCAGATTTGTACAAATCTACCTGGCGGATACCAGTGCAGCTGCAATGATGGATATCACCCTGAAGATGAGCAAGGGACCAATTGTGCAGGTGCTGTTAGGTTTGGGATCTAAATTGTTGTTGTTGCATTGTCATCGTTACATCAGTATAATTGCATCTCAGCAGTTGTTTTACTAAGGTTGCCATTTGATTAATAGATATCGACGAGTGTATGGAAGGATCACATCAGTGTGATAACACCTGTATCAACACACCTGGGTTGTATCAGTGTACCTGTGAGTTAGGGTATCACATCGAACAGGACCTGCATACATGCTCCGGTGTGTAAGATAAGCTGCTATTATACACGTCAAGTTGACAGGTTGTGTGGTGCATTTACTTATAACTTCAGTTCTAAGCCTTTCTAAAAGATAACAACATTTTAATTAATAATCAAAATTATATTAACAACTGAGTAAACAAATGTTGGTTGGTCAAACTTTACAAAAGGTGATGTATTTACAAATATGTTCTAAAGACAAAGTTTGATGTATATATTTTCCCGACGCACCAATAACACTATTGCTAGATTGTAACCAGTATAGGTATACCTTGATATATACACATTATTGCCGTAACTAAATGGTCAGTGCGTATATAACTCTATCTGCACTAAGATTACTGTAGTTTACTATACATCGATGTGATTGGTTTAGAGTGTGAAAATGGAACATACGGAATGGGATGTACAGAAACCTGCCAATGTGGTGACGCAAATTTCTGTAACGTTTCTACTGGAGCTTGCTTCAAGACATTGCAGCAAACAAGTAGGTAGATATTGCAAACGAGTTTATAAATCGCCAGTGTCTATACGGATGGGAGCATTACAAATTATAATATCATTTCCTCTATAGTTTTGCACTCTTCTCTCTTCAAACATTATCTTATGTGATTGAAAATATTTTGAAGTTGTATGCAGATGGAAATGACATGGTCGCTTTATCAGTGGGCATCCTAGTGCCTTCGATTCTGGTCACTCTTGGTGTTGCAGGCGCTATTGCAATATTTAGAAGGTAAACTCATAAAATATGCCTTCTGTAAATATACAGCTCCGAAAATGTACAACCAATGTCCACACACAATGATAGATATCATATAGTTGCTTCAAGTTCACAAATGCAACAAGCAATCAGGGTTGAATGTCATCATTCCTTCAGGCGGAAATATAAAGACCGAAAAATAGCAGGGGACGATTTAGACAATATAGTCGCAGCGACAGCAGCTAACCGTAGGTGTCCTCGATTCGTTAATGATCAACAATGATCCAAGCAGCATCATATTTGAGATGATAATTTGCCGAATATTTTATTCGCAGGTTCTTGCGCCTACGAAAATGTAGTTTTTGATGTGGACAATGTCATTATTTGCGAAAATCCGCATGCCTCTGAAGACATTTGTGACAGTTCAAGGGCAAATCCACGTCGGATTGAACAACCGACATTATCTAACAACACTGGACCTGAGAACTCACCATGTATGTCGGCAACCAACCCCTACAAACAGCACCAGACCAGCACCGATACATTTGATGAACATGCCAATGTGCATACCAACTTCATACCTGTTGCCGAGTTGGACAGTTATGCTGACGATACCTCTAGGATTGAAAAGGAATATAAGGTAGGTCATTATAGAAATGTACCAAATCCTCAGGTTTGGAATTATTTAATGTTGACGTCATTTTATTTGATTAACATGTTATTTATCGCATCATAGAGTGTCTTGTCGTGCTACGGAATGCGATCAGAAGCTATGGGTGATGATTGGAGACAGAAAAACAAATATAAAAACATCATGCCATGTAAGTTTCTCTCATGGTTAACTCTCAATTATTATACATAATGAGAATATTGTTTCAAAATTGAGTCAAATCTTTCTTATCAGATGAAAACAACCGCGTCAAGCTGTCTAAGAACGAGCTGCCGTATTCGGATTACATCAATGCCAGCTACATCCATGTAAGTAGATTGATTCGCTGAGTCTGCTGTCAATAGATGGTACCACTATCATTGTGACACTGTTGCCCACCCTTTCCAGATTACAAGTTCAACGGACGCTACCATAGCTGCCCAAGGTTTGCCATGCAATATTTGAGAAGTTTTCAATCATATATTATATCAAAGAGTATATATAGTAATTGCAGTATATTATTTGGAACTGTACAGGCCCTATCCCAGAAACAATACCTGACTTCTGGAGAATGGTCTGGGAGAAAAACGTCCTGATCATAGTCATGTTGACGAAAGAGATTGAAAATACGAAGGTGAACATAAACTAAGCTATTCACCTTATGATGAATATGAAATACACTACTTGTTTCGGATTCGTAATATGTTCTGGTTGGTCTGTTGGTGCAGATGAAATGTGCACACTATTGGCCTGATTCAGACCTCATTCAACATGACAACCTGGTGATTCAACCAATAGATGCAACAGAGTTCCCGGATTTTGTGATCAGGCGGTTTGAGATATTCCAGGTATACAACTTTTCCTTGTGAAACTTAATTCTACGCGCAATGGCCTAATGCCAGGTACTAAAAGGAGAAAACCAATTGCTTTTGTGACTGATTGTTGCACATACTAAGGAGAATGCACTGAAGATACACTGTATAGTTATTGTTTGTTAGCGAATGATTTGATTGCTCAGACGTCCATATATTATCGAGATCAATATATTTTTAAGTCATTCGGTCCCAATGAAAATAACTCAATACTTAATGTTATCGTTACGACAGACGATCATGCTGTACTTTGTAAATAACAGATTAACTTGATTCTCGTCCCTAAGCTATTATACTGGCCTCGTAAATGTCTTTCGTCGTTGTCTAAGAAGGTGGATTCTACCAAGAGGCGAACGTCCATCAGTTTCAATTCACGTCATGGCCTGACAAGGATGTCCCTGAGAACGTTGCTCCACTATTGCGTTTTTATCATAAGATACAAGCTACTAGTATTACCGGGACCTTCACGGTTGTTCATTGCAGGTAAAGGGTCGTTATGTAAACATTTGTTTTTAGCATTTTATCACACTTCTAAAACATATGATGTTATTTATATATCTTATTCAAACTATTTAAGAGCATAATAATCTCTAACAATCGCAAAAAAACTGAACAGAGTGTTATCCATGGTCGAATCATATCAACAGGAGCGTTATTTCTCTACCCATATCTCTGTTGTGATGCAGTGCCGGAGTTGGACGGAGTGGAACATTCATTGCCCTTAACTGGCTCCTGAGACAGGCAAAGGATGAACATGGTGTAGATGTCCTCAAGTGTCTGCACCATCTCCGCCTACAACGCATGCATATGATCCAAACATTGGTTCATATTTCCCTTAGTCAAATTCATGAACACACTAGCTTGTACTATTATTTGATTACAGATATTCGATTGCCACATAAAAAATTAGGATGAAATAAAGAGTGCAAATGATGCGAGCCATAATTGTACTACATCAAGCCATATATTTACTACATCAAACTGTATTTATTCAATCATTCCACAGAAGCAGTATATGTTTCTCTACAAAATACTTCGGGATGCAATAGCTGTCGGATGACCGCTATTACACAGAATGACGTCACAGGCCTATATTCAAATCTCCAGAGCACTGTATCAAAGGTTAACTTCTCCATACTCCGCCGCCAATATAAGGTAATTGATTTATACTAACCTGTTTTTTATGCATACTATATATTTATGCATAATACATTTAACTACTTGTTGGGGTAACATAAAAATTACGTTAATGTAATGCTGATTGTGGCGCTCAGATTTTATCACGGATGACGGCATCGACCTTCAAAACAGCTGCAGTAGGCCGCATACTCCACAATAATCCATACAACAGAGCTGATATTCTTTCAAGTGAGGATCGTACATTACGGACAGCTTGTCCATTAGGCTATTTTAATCCGTTGTTACATGTAAAACCATCATTGTAACATCAATTGGTGTATGCCGTGCTCTACACAGGTGATGCCGGCCGTGGTCACCTGATGTCAGGGGCTTCAGATTTCATCAATACTGTGCAGATTAAGGTCAGTAAGCTAAATATTAAATCATTCTGTAACAATATGTGAATATTTTCGCTAAACTGAAACATTTTGCAGGGTTACAACAAGCATGAGACCTTCTTTGCCATCAAGTGGCCGTTGGACGTCACCGTGGAAGACCTGTGGAGGATGATTCACGACCACAAAATCCATGCTGTTTTTGTGTTGGAAGACATGACGCAGTCAATAAGTTATCCCCTAAATTAACCAGCGAAATAATCATATATGATGTACCATCAATGTTCTGTGATTGATCACGACAGCATGTGTGTAATCTGCTCAAACAGGATAGTTATCCCACTTTCCTGCCGTCAAAAGATAACAGCCTCCGTGCTGGGGACTCGTGTGTTCATTTGGTTGGCGAGATTACTAGAGTCCAAACCATCAGAGAAATGAGCCTAACGATATCTACACAAACACATTTAGCCCACAGCAATATCTACTCCAACGTGGGTGAGTCACAGGCCATGGGTACAAATGAGTTGGATCACAAAGTGTGCGTCCTGTCCACATCTGAATCCCATCCTCTCAGCGTAGAACAGGTTGTCGTCCTCAATGAGCGGTTGGCAGGATTAAAGTTGGGCTATAAATCTACTGTTGTCATCAGCAGGTTAGCATCAACTGTATTATAAGGGAATTTAGCAATATTGACCTTAGGCTTTATCAAACTTTGCTATCATATATGAAGCTGTTGTGTCTTGTGCAGGGATGGGGGTGAGCTTTGTGAAAAATACATAGCTATTAGCATCCTCTTACAAATGCTGAGAGAAGAGAACGAAATAGATCTGTTCTATGTCGTACAACAAATCAAATCATGTCGTCCTGAATTCTTCTCTTCCGAGGTAAATGAATACAATTCATATTGGACAAAATAACAAGAAGGTAAGCAATCAGCAATTACAATGTCACTCGTTGGTATTTTTACGTTTTTACAGGCGTCATACGTAGAGCTCTATGAGTTAATGCAGTGCTTCCTGGAGCAACAGAATTAACAGGATATCCGCGCAAGCCGTAAAAGAAAACTAGTATAGAACAATGTGGAGCAATATGATACATTGATTGCGAAATGTTAACACATTAGCAATATCTATCTATGCATGTAATAATCAAAAGCCAAACCCAGCCGATTCACATCTCCCCCCATGATATTTATCAAATTCAGTGAGTTTCATGTATATTTAGGTTTTTTTCTAAGTTTAATTAAGGCGTTGTTTGTTTTCATTTTCTTTAACCATGTATCTTGTATCAGACATCAAGGCTGAATATTAGCTAACGAGATGATTAATTGCAAATATATTGATTCTGCAAGCAGCGTGTAATGCGATTAAATTGTATGTTACTTGGTGAAATGTATCAGTCTGCGTAAGTATGCATTATCAGTCTGTGTAAGTTTGCTTTTGGCAATATCACATTTTAACGAACAACGATGTTTATTTGATAAGATATATCCCCTTCCTCATTGATGGTAATCACGACACCAGCGATACAAGCATCGGACACTACCATTGTTAGTGACACAAGTCAGACCTTTTGAATGATCGAATCTGGGGTGTCACTTACGTCCCAGCCAGTCCGATGAGCCAGTCTGGTGTGTGACGCGAGCCGTCGCCAGTCCGATGATCGATTCTTGGTTGGCAGGTTATCTAGTTTACCATGGAAAGCATGTCTGTAAATAAGCATTCCAATAAACGATAATTTAAAAAGGGTTCAGTTTTCTGTGAAATTTCAGCTACATAATCTATTCCTGGTGAAGTGTTTATCTCCACATCGACTCCAACACTAAATAATCAAATCATTACTGAATAATTAATTTATTTAGCTGAAATTAAACGACTACATGCACCATCTTGAGATAGAAATCTGTCACCACAGATGGTGAGGTTAGTCCCGGTTTAATTTAAGTGATGCAGTGTCAAAGCGACCTGCAAGTGCACACAGACTCCAAACCACATCATGACCTATGGAACAGACCAGGGAGGAAAATTGAGTAAGCATGAAACCATCGTATCCTGCATATTAGCCGAGCACGAGCCAGCAAATGGATACGCCATTACATTGCTTTCAGAACCTAATAAGAGCCGACCTTACTTTGCTTTTATTTTCTAACACATCAAATATTACAAGCGCCCCCACGCTGGCCACCGATTTTCTCGTAGGCGTCATGAGTATCCCAGAAGTGACTGTGCGAGTGCATCGTCCCTTCACACTAATATATACCTAATAAGATGTATCATCATGCTGTGGTATACCTTGTTTAAGTCCAAACAGAAAACACATGCACCCCCCTGGTCCCCGACTCGGCTTAAGTCATTATCGCTATTAATAGACCAATTAACACATGACATCTTGAAATCAGTATGTGACATATGACGCCGAGTTAGCATACTATTGATGCAAGTATGAGATAAGCACAGGGGACACATATGCAAGCACCTTCTACCACTTCCCTGAAAGGATATAGGTCAATGAACAATGGTATAACTTGACACTCGGCCAGCCACATTGAAGAGCACAGCTTTAGACAAGCACCTCAGCCCCTCACATATCCCGTACACACATGGTCGTAAACACATATGCGCATATAAACCACCTAGTAGTCAAGCTTTAATACGCAAAAGCCTTAAGATGTTACTTCACATATGCCATATGATAGCACCACCGCATTCTGTCATAGTTTTTGTCACGAAGCCTAATATTGATCCATCAAAATGAAAAGTTCATTTTACTTCACGATCACGCAGTTCTTACTTCTGAATAATACACACCAGGAAGTGGTGCTCAAAATCCACTATAGAGCGGTGTCATTGTATATAGCTCCAAGGCGCTGGACGGCCAACAGAAAGAGCAAAAGGAGGGAGGGGTTTAAGCGATGGGGGGGGGGGGGGCAAGGGGTCGTTATGTTGGCGTGTAGTTCAAGTGCTCAACTTTACGTGTCATGGACGCAAGGAATTTAGAGCTACGTTATGAGTGTGTACCCTAAAACAAAATATGTTGACACTCCACCTGTGTGAAGCACGCTGCTGGTCATAATGTAAACTTAAAAACAACGCATCAACCAATTAGATGACCCAATTTTTTCGACATAAGCTGCTATGCGTCAATCTCAGAGTAATTGTACGAACAGTCCTGGGATGTGTGTGTGTGTGTGTGTGTGTGTGTGTGTGTGTGTGTGTGTGTGTGTGTGTGTGTGTGTGTGTGTGTGTGTGTGTGTGTGTGTGTGTGTGATTATGTGCGTGTGTGTGTCTGTGTTGGCGTCTGTGTGCGTGCGTGCGTGCGTGCGTGCGTAATGTAAATTATCAGACCGGTGTTCAAAAAAAAATTTAATTGCAAATTAATGGTACGACCTGTGCTGGGACAAGCATGCGAGCGAGACTAATTCAAAGACTTTGCGTCGATATGATATTTCACCACAAATAGCGAGCTTCATTCATGAGCGAACAGTGCAGATATTTCCCAATGATGTTCCAGTTGACCGTGCACAATGTATGCCACCATGCTAGCTGTCATTATTCTTACAAACCTCGAACATATCTTGTATCATTTTAGAGAGGGTATAACATCGACATGGACCGGGACCTCGTTTTGCGAGCAGACGAAGCTGGTCGTCGTTCCATTCACCATCATTAAAGTATTATGACGCTGATTAAACCCAATGCGTCATAAAAAGCGTGATAAAACAAAATAGTATTTATTTTGATTGTAGATGAGCGGCCAGCATGCTGCGTCGCTGTTTGTCTTTAAATGAGCTGTTTATACTGGCTTGGCTTATTCCCTGTATCCGGCCTGGGAAGCTTGGACGGGTGGGCGGTAGGACGAGTGTACGGGCTTTAATGGGAAATTCCAGCCCGTCCAAATCGACGACTCATCCGTCCAATAAACGATTGGGCATGTCTCTGGCTAAGACCCAGGTGCCACCAAGTGATGGGTGTAGATCAATGGTCATTTCATGTGCCATATATAAATTTGCCCTTCAAGTTGGTCGAGCATGAATATGGTTTTTTCCCGCGTCCAGTCAGCCTACAGAAAATAGCCAAGTCTGGAAGTGTAGATAAGTTGGAATGACAAGTACACTGTGTTGACGAACCTGTCAACCTTAATGACAAGCTGTGCATCCAATACAACATACATATACACATTCAATGAACCAACTACCTCTGCTTTTTTGGTGATCTGGATGGTTACACCCTCAGATGCATTCTCCAGGCACTTGACAATACCATGAAGCTTGTCAACAACAATATACGGTCAGCATGCCGCTGAGATTTTTCACCCTTGTGTGGATGGCTTCTTGCGGGTCAAGTGTGTCAATGCTTCCTCCATTAGAAGGTGCAGCATCCACGTTCACATCTGTGTTGATGCCGATCTGCTGTTGCTCATTTGCGATGGAAATCAGGTTGTTGTACCCAGCTACTTTCTCAATGACGAGACTCATGTCTTGCCCGTTCCAAACACATAATCACCCTTTGATGAAGCGTACTTGAGCAGGTTTTGATACCTGCTAATGGACGAGGGAAGTCAAATGGTGAGTTGCTAGCATATTAGTCATAAACTTCTTTCGGGCGTCAAAGGATGTTCCTGTACCTAGCATCCACCAGTAGGCCTGTGCCTGAGCGCCACCAATAGCCCAAACATAGTTTCAAATACTGTTATTGATCCTGGAGCTGTGAACACCTCCGATTTGTGTAGTGCGTGGGCACTCCAGGCAGTACTTGCACCTGAAATATCTTGCTTCATGCAATTAACATGTACCGAGCCTCCCTGGAAAACGAACCCGCTCGTTGGTTTGGTAAACACATGTCTTCCTGCATCTTACTTGGTAGGATTCCTGCAATGTTTCAGGGTCAGTAAAGTAAATTCGCCCGAGACCTTGGTTACCATCTTTTATTCTTCATTTGGCATTTTCGGCAACACTTAAGTCATGGCAGAGTTCATGGTACATTCTCTTGTCAAAAGTAATATCAGTGGCTGACCATGTAGCGTCAACCGGAAGTGCTACCCTCATTTCGCTCTGTAAATATCCGTTATTGGTTTGACTCTAAAGTTAAGGTGACCCAATCAGGAAACACCACAGCCTGATTATGCCCTAAACAGCAACAATTTTGCCTGGTTCTGCCAGTATTGCAAGTGGTTGGTTCTCCACCCAACTATAAGATGATCGTCTTAGTTTGGAAGTTGATACTGCAAATGGGGTTATTACCCTCACAATTCCAGATAGGACTGTGCGTTTTGACGATGGATTTTTGACTATGTTGGGTTTTGTTGGTAGACGCTAGTTTTATTCCTGTGACCAGTCCATTAATCATAGTATTTTCAACATGGCACTTTGGTGATATTATAACTAAGAACATCGCTAATTCTGTCTCTAAGCATGTTACTAGTTGAACTGCGCACGAATTTGCACGATGTCAATAAAAACGAGTATCAATATCCTGAAACAAAAAATGGAGAGCACTCATTCCAACCGTTCTGAATATGCAATAAAAGCTTTGTTGATTGTCTACATAACCAGCCCACTGTCCCGGCACTGAAGCCTCTCATTTCTATTTGGGCGGAAGAAAATGGACATTTGCTTATGGAACGCACGAGCAGTCATTTGATGATATTGCCAATGGTGTTGACCATGTATATCCTATGACAACGGCGGTAAGAATTTTGCGTATGGCGCTTTCAAGTAGTGTGAGGGCCGACCCTGCCTTTCTAGATGAAACTTTAGTTGCTAATCGTGTTACAAAGACCAGTTAT
The DNA here is from genome assembly GCA_034190875.2 of Urechis unicinctus. Taxonomy (NCBI): domain Eukaryota; kingdom Metazoa; phylum Annelida; class Polychaeta; order Xenopneusta; family Urechidae; genus Urechis; species Urechis unicinctus. Next base: position 5,659,988 of record CM067352.1, on the reverse strand, counting down.
CATGTAACTAAGCCGAGGATCAAGCAAACTGGCGTCCAAACATTTGATACACCTCTCATATTAACTGTAGGTGACCAAATCAGTCTCAGAACATGGGGGTATGCTTTCCAGACAACTAAGTCATTGCTAATTAAGCTTGCACTGTATTTGAACAGTTGTGAAGACACCGTCCGCACCTAGGTTTTACCCACTGATGAGAATCAAGGACACTCCTATCGGTTGAATGAGAAGCAATACCTCGAGAAAGAGATGGAGAAATATTGTGTTATGTAAAAACAATATAGGCATGCAGTAGACACTGCTTTAGTTACTATTGGTATGTTTCTTGGCGCAAGTAGCATAGGTGTAATGTCTACAGTAGTAGCCATACCTATTGCCACTGTGTTGGTTGCTACTGAATCGATGGAAAATATATCAGTGTGCGACTTACCATCAAGTTAAAAAAACGATCAGATCCGCGTTCACATAGAATAAGATTGCTGACATGGTATCGATAGCACTTTAAGATGGCAATATGTCAAACTCTTCTTAGCTGAAGTATCACAATATGCCAAATGAAGCAGAGAAATTAAGGCTAGATCTGTCAAAGCATACCAGACTCTTTGAATTGATCAAAAAACGTACCGATCCAACGTGGGAAAGACAAAGCATTAGAAGTCAACAGAAAAGAAATGGGTGCATTTGTTTCCACTCTGACCACGGACTGTGAATGATATTGGCCCACCTCAATAAACAGAGCGATTTCATTGCGCTGACTTTTAAGCGCTGTATATACCTGGCCTATTAAATAAATGAGAGTATAGAAATGACCACCAAAGGGTGTATTGCAGAGCTTAAAGTTTGTGTAAAAGAGTTGAAGGAAGAAGTGGATTATCTGAGAGAAGAGAAAATTAATTTGGAGGTCGAGCTGAGACATATTGTCAGTGAATTTGAGACTGAAAACGATGACCTTGTGCAACGAGTGAAGCACCTATAGGTGCTTGTCAGTGGTGAGATGCAGGCCACGAGCTATGCATTAACAACTCTCCCCATTAGACTCAAAGCCGTAGATAGCCACGAATGGTGAAGACACCTTAGCCTGTGGTCACGTTAATTGACTAGAGCCGAGTTGGACCTGTCGGGGATAGGACCCGACCCGCCATTCAGCCCTGTAATTGCTGATGAGCCGTTAATCCCTGTTGGGGGTCACCTTGCGAAAGCAACAAAAGTGACAGGGAGCTTACATCAAAAACCCTGCATAAGCGGAACTGGTCCCAATTGGTTGCATTAAGTAACGTGCGCCAGGACCGTTATTTTCTATTCTACTTTAGCCCTATCGAACCAAGTACGGGAGGTGTGGTTGTAAAAACTGAAGTTGGACTATCATATATTGGTCTATCATATACGGAAATGCGTGAATTTTATCGTTTACGAACTTCACTTATCTGAGGCCTGCATTCATCAAGAATCTTAACTTAAGTCGTCTCAACTAGTCCCCCGTATTCATGAAGAAAAACAACGGAGATTTGAGTCGACCCAACGACTAAATTTTTTTTATGAATACGATTGAGACACCCAACTCAGCCTACCGTCTAAAAAACTTGACTGATCTAAAGCTTGTTGACACGCGCGTATTTCATGGTAGCATGCGTGTACAAAAAACGGAGACAAACGTCTCTAGTGTGCTTCCGATGTTTGGTATTGACGCCGGGAAGAAGTAAACCCAGGCATAGTGGGACAACTGATACGCCACGCAGGCGCGTGATCAGGCGAATCCAACATGACCGAAATCGTTTAAAGTCACCATCGGCGGCCTGGTGACCGTGAGTATCCACCCCCGACTCGGTAGTATGTAACTCCCACAAACGAGAGTGTCTATGTTTCTAATGTGACGGAAGAAATATTCATCTAAGATCAATGTACGTAGTCTCAATATAGCACTCTTAAATCTGAATTCACTGAGCCGTGATTCTTTCTAAACGCATATAAAACCGATTCTTTTTTTATTGGTTGGAATAGTTTTTGGGCATTAAAAGAAGTCACTCAAGCCACGTTTCAGAAAGAATGTCTACCGCGTTTTACATGTACACCTATCTACGCCCTGTTTATTGTACATATCAAGTTATGTATGTATATATGTGTGTATGGATGTACCCGTCTGCTGTGTGAAAGAGAGATTCGCGGAGGCTTGTAGCCTAACTATACATGTACATGAATATAAATAAATTATCAACGCTCGTGTAGGACAGACGTTACTTCCATGCCAGACTTAAAAATAACCTCACCTGCTTCCACAACGGGAACCGTTTCTCTTTAGTGTACCATGACCCCCCCTCCCACCTCCCACTCCCATCCCCCACCTCCACCCTTTAAGAATTTAAACTCAAAGCATATTTTGAACACTACTTCCTTGTCGAAAACACGAGAGTTAACAATCTTGTCGGTTATATATAAGCACAGTCTTATGTGTGCATATCATGCCATACATCCATAAAGCGCTTATGGTTTGTCGCAGGCGTTTAATTTACAACGTGAAATGTATATAGATGGATAGAATCATTTTCCAACATGACGACAAACACTGGATTTGGCATGCGGAGACATTGTGTATTGTGGCTTCTATTTGCCATTTGGGAGGTGGCGCCTCAAGGTGAGTATATCTTAATAATACACATATTGATATCTTACCGTATTGTAGCTTTGCAATCGACGTCTGTTTCTTTCATGTACAACGTTTTCATCCAATACACTGGCTTGTTCAGTCACACAGCGATGGGATGCTTCCAAGGCGGCAGCCCTTTCGTTCTTACTGGAATGATCTACTGACGTAGATCCGACATGACGGTTGATTGGTGCCTCAACGAATGCCTCATACGACGAGGTGCTGAGTTTGCAGGATTGGAGGTGCGTTATTTGGTTAATAAACAATCACTTTCTTGTGACTTATTTATTTTGATCTGATCTATCAGTATTACTGGAGTGTTTTTTTCATGATTGCCAGGCCGGCTACGCATGTTTATGTGGAAACAACACGAATCACACCAAGTACAGATCACAACTTCCTAATAGCAAATGCAGACAGTCCTCATGTGCAGGTAATAGCAGCCAGACCTGTGGTGGCCCCAATCGTCTGGAGATCTACAGTGGTCAGAGAGAGAAGAACAACATTTCTATTGCTACTGCATTTTCGAACGGAGCCAATTGGCGTTTAAATAATATCTGCATGGGTGCGTTTGAATCAAATTTAAAGTAAGAGGAGTACCAATGTAGTTGTGATTTGACCGCAGATTACAATGAATGCTCGCAGCTTAACGGCGGATATGGCATGGTGTGTATCAATACACCCTTGTCCTACTATTGTGACTGTCATAACGCACCAGACACTGAGGAATGCAGCTGCCGCGGTGGATTCGACCCTGTTGATGGAGGCGAAATGCTTCAATGCACAGGTTACAAATGATAAGAAGACGATTTAATGTCAATACGGATATTTCGTCTCAATTCGTGTTAAATTACTATTGGCAAGGAAACCACTCCATCGCCTCTTTTAATTGGTGTGTTAAATTCATATCGGTATATCCTGCAGATCGTGATGAATGTGACGTCGATAATGGCGGATGTAACCAGAAGTGTGTCAACAGTCCTGGTGCGTATCACTGTGCATGTCACATGGGGTACAGATTGGTGAGCGGAGAGAAACACAATTGCACAGGTAAACAATGGAGATTGAATGATTAACCAAGTATGTTTTATGAGTGAAGCGGACAGAAATGGGTCATGTCGAACATTGCAAATAACCGATCGTCTGCTCCCGTGTTTGCTTTCGGATTGTACTGATGCTGATTCTATTTTAGATTCTTGTTTAGGTTCTGATATTTGAAAGGTATCACAGGCTATGCGTTTGATATAGGAAACATTGCAGATAGCTGAGGTAAATCAGATCTTGACATATACATGTTAATATCTAAAGCTGTTGGGCGACACGTGTTGCAGACGTCAACGAGTGCACTGATGATCCAGACTTATGCAACATGGATAACTTCGAGTGTATCAACACGCCAGGTTCATACCACTGTGAATGCAAACCAGGATACATCAACGATCAAGGCTCCTGTTCAGGTAATTGACATGATGAAGCACGTTAGATACAAAGGCAGCAAAGCCGCTGTCGAAAATATGTCTAAATATCAAATATCATGCAATGACAGATATCAACGAATGTAGTCTTGGGGATGACAAATGCAACCAGAACTGCAGCAATACTGATGGCGACTACATCTGCAGCTGTATGACAGGTTATGAATTAGCCGGAGAGGAACTCTACAACTGCACAGGTGATCAACAGCTTTAGGGCTCAAATGTCTAGTAACAGGTTACCGTGTGTGTGTTTGCCATATTAAACATAAACTGTATATTCAGATGAAGATGAATATGCTGGCGTGAATACCTGCGACCAGGTGTGTACAAATCTACCTGGTGGATACGAGTGCAGCTGCTTTGATGGACACCAATACATTAGTATTACTGTATATCAGCAGACGAGTGTACAGAAGGATCGCATCAGTGTGATCAGACCTGTATCAACACACCTGGGCTGTATCAGTGTACCTGCGAGTTAGGGTATCACATGGAACAGGATTTATATACATGCTTCGGTATGTAAGACTATGAATTTCTTGAATCTTGAATCACTTGACCAAAGCCGCTATTGAAGTTAATCACACACTGACGATTAATGCTAGCAATGGAATATGCGGTGCATTCACTTACTAATTCGGGCCCTAGCCCTTCCGAATGATACCAACATTCTAATTAGTTGTCAAAACTATACCACTGATTCAACAAAATGTGATTAATCTAACCAAGCGCCTGTATATTAACCACATTCAGTGTTCTAATTTTACAAAAGCTGATGTACTTACAAATATATAAACGATTTTATAGACAAACTTTGATCATACATATTCTCCATGCACCAATAACCCTGTTGCTGCACTGCAACCAGTATATTTATACCTCAAATTACATGGATTTTTTGCTGTTCGTTCATGAGGCATTGGCTATATAACCTTATATGTACTTACGTTACTAGGGCTCTTTTATTAATCGATGTATTTGTTGTAGAGTGTGCGAATGGAACATATGGGATGATTTGTAAAAAAACCTGCAAATGTGGTCACACAAATTTCTGTAACGCTCCTACTGGAACATACTTCAAGGCATTGCCGCAAACAAGTTGGTAGATATTGCATATAGATTGATAATCTTTCAATGTCCATCAGTGCTAATTACAGCATCAGTACATATATTGTTTAGCACTCAAATTTGTACAGAAAAATCGCTTAAGGTAAATAAAATTGTCCATACGTTATGCAGATGGAAATGCCATGGTCGCTTTATCATTTGGTATTCTAGTGCCTGTGGTTCTGGTTACTCTTGGTGTTATCGGTTTTATTGCAATATTTAGAAGGTAACCTCATTCACTCTCCCTTCTATAAATATACAGCTCCTTAAATGTACAAACAATATCCCCTTACAACGATAGATATTATTTTGCTACTTCATCGTGCACAAATGAATCAAGCAATATTCATGCTAACTGTTACTGTCCTGAAGTTTTCAAATATATATTAGATCAAACAGTATATATTGTTATTATTTGGAACTGCACAGGCCCTATCCCAGAAACAGTACCTGATTTCTGGAGAATAGTCTGGGAGAAAAACGTTCTCATCATAGTCATGTTGACGAAAGAGATTGAAAATATGAAGGTGAACATGAACTTAGCTATTTTACAGATGATGAATATGAAATACACACCTTGTTTCTGATTCGTAATATGTTCTGGTTTGTCCGTTGGTGCAGATGAAATGTGCACACTATTGGTCTGATTCAGACCTCATGCAACATGACAACCTGGTGATTCGATTAATAGATGCAGCAGAGTTCCCGGACTTTGTGATCAGGCGGTTTGAGATATTCCAGGTACAAAACTTAATTCGACACTCAATGGTTACTAATGCCAGATACTAATAGGAGAAAAACGATTGCTTAGGAGAATTCAATGAAGATACACTGGGTAGTTCTTGTTTGTAAGCGAATGATTTAATTGCTCAGGCGTCAATATGTTATTGAGATCAATATATTTATTGGTCATAAAAATAATTCGATACTTAATGATATCGTTACGACAGACCATGATGCTGTTCACTTATAATAACAGATTAACTTGATTCACGTCCCTCAACTATTATGATGGCTTAGTAAATGTCTCTCGTCTTTGTCTAAGAAGGTGGATTCTACCAAGAGGCGGACCGTCCATCAGTTTCAATTCACATCATGGCCTGACAAGGATGTCCCTGAGAACGTTGCTCCTCTATTACGTTTTTATCGTAAGATACAAGCTACTAGTATTCCCGGGACATCAACGGTTGTTCATTGCAGGTAAATTGTCGTCATGTTAACAACTGTTCTGAGCATTAAACTCACTTCAAAAACATACATTAAGACTCATTTACAACCCATTCAGGAACATCATAATGCTATCTACTCCCGCTGGTAACCTAATAGAACAGAATGTTATCCATGTTTTATCCATATCCACAGAAGCGTTCTATGTCTACCTATATCGCTCTGGTGATGTAGTGTTGGACGAAATGGAACATTCATCGCCCTGAACTGGCTCCTGAGACAGGCAAAGAATGAACATGGAGTAGATGTCCTTAAATGTCTGCATCAAATCCGCCGTCAGCGCATGCAAATGATCCAAACATTGGTTCAAATTTTCTTTAGTCAAATGCATGATTATTTGATAACAATACAGATATTCGATAAAACGTTAGAATAAAAATAATCCACGCCATAATTTTACTATATATTTACACTGCATTTATTTAATCATTCTACAGAAGCAGTATATATTTCTCTACAAAATTCGTCGGGATGCAATAGCCGTCGGGGAAACCGCTATTACACATAATGACGTCACCGGGCTCTATTCAAATATCCAAAGCGCTCTATCATCGGTGAACTACTCAATATTTCGGTGCCAATATAAGGTAAATGATTTATGCCAGCCTGTTGTAAAAGCATATTTTGTATTCAATACATTTTACTACTTGTTGGGGCACATCAAATTCGCACGTTGATGTAATGCTGATTGTGGCGCACAGATTGTATCACGAATGCCGGCATCGACCTTAAAAACAGCAGTCGGCAACATACCACAAAGTAAGCCATACAGCAGAACTTATATCCCACCAAATAAGGATCGTACATTATCCACATCTGAATCCCATCCTCTCAGCGTAGAACAGGTTGTCGTCCTCAATGAGCGGTTGGCAGGATTAACGTTGAGCTCTGAATCCACTGTTGTCATCAGCAGGTTAGCACGAACTGTATTATAAGGGAATTCAGCAATATTGATCTTAGGCTATGACCCCTTTGCTATCATTTATGAGGTTGTTGTGTCTTGTGCAGTGATGGGGGTGAACTTTGTGGAAAGTACATAGCTATTAGCACCTCTTACAAATGCTGAGAGAAGAGAACGAAATGGATCTGTTCTATGTCGTACAACAAATCAAATCATGTCGACCAGAATTCTTCACTTCCGAGGTAAATTAATGCAATTCATATTGCAAAATAACAACACAGTACATACCCTTTAAACAGCAGCTACAATTTACCTGTTGCCATGTTTACGTTTTTTACAGGAGTCATTCATAGAACTCCATAAGTTAATGCAGTGTTACTTGGAGCAACAGATGTTACATGATGTCCGCGTTAAGCCGTAAAACAATGTGGAGCAATATGATACATTGATTGCGATATATTTACATATAAGCGATAACTTTCTATGCAATTTGAATCTTTTGTTACATCATGCAAGCCATTAAGTTCAATGAGTTTTAGTCTTTTTGTAGTTCCTTTGTGTAATCAAAGCGTTAATTGTTTGCATTGTACTAGACTATGTATCTTGTATCAGACTACAAGGCGTAATATTTTCTTAGAATATGGTTAATTGCATATTTATCGATCGAACAAGCATTATATGATGTGATTTAGTTTTATGTTACCTGGTGATATGTATAAAATCAGGTATTGCTGTATCAGTCTGTGTAATTATACTCTTGGCAATGGAATACTACTCATAAATTATTGCATGCAAACGGATTTTGACCAACATATCGAGTGCATACGTAAGTTTGGATGCTTTTTTGATGAGATTTAGCCCCTTTTATCCCTGGTGATAAACAAGACTCAGCGATTCAAGCATCGGACGCTACCATTGTTAGTGACATAAGCCAGATCCTGTCGAATGATGGAATCTAGGGTGTCACACACTCCCCAGCCAGTCCGATGAGCCAGTCTGGTGTGTGACGGAAGCCGTCACCAGTCCGATGATCGAATCCTTGTTGGCAGTGTATCTAGTTTGCCATGAAAAGCATGTTTGTATATAAGCATTCCAATAAACGGCAATTTGAAAAGGGATCAGTTTGCTGTGTATTTAATGCTACATAGTCTATTTCTAGTTAAGTGTTTATCTCGTCATCGGAGCCAATACCAAATAGTTTTGAATGCTTCAGTCATAACTGAATAATTAATCTAATTAGCTGAAATTAAACGACTACATGCACCATTTTGAGATAGAAATCAGTCGCCACAGATGGTGAGGTGAGTCCCGGGTTAATGATAACATACCTGGTGATGTCGACTGAATAATCTCATGAATTAATTTATATTTTTAACATCAATGGTACTGTCCGCTTCTCTTTTCTACACCTTTTCATACAACAGATATGAAGCCACAAAATCGGATAAATCGCGTCAAACAGAAGATTTGTCAATTAGTGATTGGAGCAATTTGATATATTGAGATAATTCGCATTGTTTAGTCCTTAAACAAAATATTGAACAAGTTATTCATGTGATTAATGGAAGCAGGGGGCTTTTGCAAATGATACGACAATGACTTGCTTTGACGTGCTATGCAAGATAAGATGCAAGTAAAACACAATGCACATAAACAAATGTTGTATGCCCAGATAGACAACTGTACATTAGATATATCCAACACGTTCCTGTTGGGTAGCACATTATTATCAAAGCTATGAAGAAAGATGCAACGATCATAATAGTAAAATCAACTTTAAGATCATTAATACATAATCAACAGCATCAACTTAATTCAACTTCATTGGTTTGTTTTATGAAATCGAATGCAAGATAATATTGAATTTACTCGGCTTTTGTAGTAAAATCTTTAAACAATTGAAATATAAAGTAAATTTTTCGGCACCTTCCACATTTTAGGCTAGGCATCGCGTGACGTCACTCGATGAACTCGTCACTGCACGACAAGTCCCTAGTTATAACCATAAACAATGGCAAATATTGAAGTTTCAGAGAGCGATGTCTTTGGGTTGGACTATTTGGCAATGGAATTTTGTGTGTCACAAATGTTTGAGCATTCCAATCCCGAGAATGTAGCAGTTATTGTGCCATTCAGATTGAATCCATATCAGTAAGAAAACAGCCCAAGCTAATTTGCCCTTGTACGCACTTGAAATATTGTTGCACAGTTTCTCCTCCCGAGTAAAACTAAATAATCAAACGCTCCCTGAAAAAAAACTCGAACAATCCGCGTCCAAGCAGCGCTTTGGCAAGACTGATCCAGACTAAACAAGTTATAAAATAACGGTTGACAGGGTTTCCATGGAAGCTGATTCTGACCTGGGTTCTTCCATATGCATCATTTCCGTTTGACCTAGGTCAGAACCAAATAACCGTTATGATTAATTCAATGACGCATCCCCTATTGCCAGTCATCCTCAGGCTCCTCAGCTGAAAACAACTCCTAACCTCTAAAAGAAAACGATCCGACAAAATCACAAAATTTACATTTGAGGTTAAAGTTGTGTTTTCACACATATTCGGGGCGTTGGTCGGCTTCATATGCTTATTGTAAATCGTCATACACAATTTACCAACAAAAAACACAAACGAGTGCCTGCGCATAGATGAGCGTACATTAAGACTGCTGCTAGTGTTCGAGGCTTAATTGGCATGGTGTTATTAACAAACCAGCACAGCTTGATCGATATTTTGCTGTTGCATTTTCAAAAGAGGTGTGACGCGTTTTAAAGAGACGATCTTAAGAAAGCCATGGGAATAAACGTTTTGAGAGCTGCCCAAATCTAAGATCATGGATCAATGTATGTATGTATGTATGTATGTATGTATGTATGTATGTATGTATGTATGTATGTATGTATGTATGTATGTATGTATGTATGTATGTATGTATGTATGTATGTATGTATGTATGTATGTATGTATGTATGTATGTATGTATGTATGTATGTATGTATGTATGTGTATGTATGTATGTATGTATGTATGTATGTATGTATGTATGTATGTATGTATGTATGCATGCATGCATGCATGCATGCATGCATGCATGCATGCATGCATGCATGCATGTATGTATGTATGTATGTATGTATGTATGTATGTATGTATGTATGTATGTATGTATGTATGTATGTATGTATGTATGTATGTATGTATGTATGTATGTATGTATGTATGTATGTATGTATGTATGTATGTATGTATGTATGTATGCTATATGTGCATAATTATTCCTGACACAGATGCGAAATGAAAACGGCGTGCTCGAACGGATTTTTTTAAAATTTACATTCGAAATTGTGGATTCAACCCGTATTTTGAATGGACAGTCACACAAATGCATTTAATTGACATTTGTCTCTAGCACTAACAGCATAATAAGCGATGCAGGGTCAAAGCGACACACACTTGCGCGAATGTTCTAAACCATCCCTTGATCTCAAGGATAGACCGGGGAAGGCTCTTGCAATTTAATCGATTATAAAACCATCGAATCCGGCACGATTAGCGAAAGGTTTAATGTTATTACGCCTTTTTTGTACCCAAATAAGGACCATCTTACATTCCTATTGTTTTTTAAAGCATCAAATAATTCAAGTCCCTCCTCTGCTCACAGGTTTCTTCGTTAGCTTCTCGAGTATTCTGTGTAGCCAGCCACTCGACTGGCCATTGTCTGTTCATGCTGCTTGTGTAACGCATGGTGTCTCAGTGAAGTGCGATGGGATTGCTTACATGCGGAAAGACGCTGATTTTAAACAATCGTCTGTTAGTGTTTTGAAGAAAATGAATATATTCATTTACGGGGTCTTTAAATTTGTTGAAGTTATCCTCGTCTATTATGCATCAACAGCATCAGAATTATATACACCATCGGCTGATCAGATGTAAGATGTTGTAAGCTGATGTGAGGAGAGAGTAGTTGGGATTCAGTAGCAAATGCTACGGAAGGAATATTTTATTCAATTGTTACGTGGAACTGAAGCTGGCAAGGTGTAACATCAAATAAATCAACATTAAATGGTTAGTTTTGCTATCTGAAACAAGGTTAGCTATGATACGATAATTGCAGGGTATAACGACGCACTTACACAACTGTGTTTGTTGGTAACTTCAATTTTAAACACTGTAATGTCATTCACAATCTATAATTTTAGTCGATTTCTCCTAACATACCTTGAATCGTTGACAAATCGATTCCCTCGCGCAATTGGCTTACAACATAAAACAAACGGTGTGGATGGTTACATCTGTGTCGGACTACCAAATACGACGTCTCGTCAGAAGTCGTAACGGTTTGGTAGATGGAGTCTCCAAGGTGGAACCCTTGAAGTTCTTCACGGTTTGCAGACTTATGTGGATATTAATTTGCTATGAGCTTATAATATGGCATGTTCGACGGTGGAGCGGGCTTTCTTTGATCCCTAAAGGAAGAGCTTCTTAGCGGCTACTCTGGCAGCAAGTTTCTCGATCTCCTCCTTTCGCTCTTCCCGAAGGACGGCCATTCTAGCGGTGTGTCGCTGTAGCCATATCTCTGCCCGTTCTCTTCAGTTTCCTGCATCGCAGGCCTCGTAGATCTGCCGTAGGCGTTCCTCACGTTTCCTGGAGGACAGTGCAGAGATCTTTCTTTTTTCTGCTATCTCAGGCACATCCAAGGGCTTCCACCTAGAAGTCTCTGTGCTGATGGTGTGGTGGCACTTGGTTTCTGGCCAGCAGGAGACAGTTGCCGTTGGTGGTAGGTGTGGATGGATGTCTGGGGCGCCTGGGTGGAGCTGGGTAGGTCGCTTGGAGGCTGCAAGGATTGTTTCTCTGTCTTTGGTGTAGCAGCATAGGCGGGTGTGCTCATTGGTTTGGGCTCCCGTTTACGACGAGATGTCTACCCGGAAAATTGGGCAGTTTCGAAACCCAAAGACTCCTGCTGCCCAGAGGATTGCTTTCTCCCATCGGGTGTCGGAGTCTATGGTAGCTTTTGTTGGCTGGACATGGATCCCAGAGATTCTACCTGTAGTGCGGTGGGCGTACCACACTACGAAGATAGTCCTCATTTCTAGACAGCGGTCCAGGCATTTGGCGAGGGAGCTCCATTAGTTGGCTTAGGGATGTACCACAAAGACCGGGGGGGTGGGGGAACAAGATCGAGGGTGTCTTCGAGGAGCTCGCTTGCGGTTTCGGTTGAGAGGGCCATTCCGCTACAGGCATACAACGATGCTTCGATCCTGGAGCAGCCCCTGGCCTGGATGTCTGGGTGGGAGAAAGTTTTGCCGAGGTGTTTGTTTGGGCAGTCGACATAGTCAGCTAGGTGGCCCCAAACCTGTTCACGGACCTCTCCGGCCTCGAAATTGGAAATGACCTTTTGTAGGTCTTGTTGCATATTGTGTATCCTCGCCTGATGTTTTGGATCTAGCTGCCATACGTAGACTCCAGCTCTTGAGACCTTAGACCCCGTAAAGAATAGTAGAAGTGCGTAAATGATGCTCTGAAGTGGGGGGATTCCTTATCGTCGGTGGTTGGGTCTCTATTTGCGCGATTGTTCTGGAAACGCCAGCCCCTATACTACTGTACGAGTAGTCCGTCATAAATAAGCCCCTTCCACCAAGCGCAAAGCTCCATCAAGACCGAGGGTTGGTGTGTGCCCATGTTCGACATAAGCATTGTAAAAGTTATTGACGACGCCTATAAGGAACCGCACCCTGTTTGTGATAAAGACTCTCCTTATCTATCGGACCCTCCTGTACCATAAAAATGTCCCCCGGATCTGATAGCAACCATGTCCCCGGATCATCAACCTCCCCTTCCATAGCCTCATTATCACCATACGTTGGGTTATCAAAATCCATTTAACTTAATCAAATATATACTTGTAATAGTTCAACTGTCAACATTACAAATGTAATCATCTTGATGGCAGATTGTGTTCAACCAGGAAGTGCAGTTACAAATCTCACGGACAGGTTGCAATGCAAAACGAATGTCAGCACATTTGTGAAAACGTTGCTTATCATCCACGCCATCTTGTGAAGACAACTGATGGTTGTTTTCTGGCTCAAACTGGACTGCGGCTTAGTGTGTTAAAATGAGTCGACTTGTGAGTCTGTCTTCAATGAATATTCGTTCAGCCGCTGCTTTGATTTTATTGAAGTAGACCAATAATGACAAGGGCCATGTGCACTTGGCGGAAATAAAAAAGAATGTTAAAAAGAAGCGATCAACTTGTGGCGGCGCCGCCTAAAGAGACGCTAGTTGAAACAGATAATGGCGGCCCGTAACCGGGTTATAAATAACCTGTTATTGTCTCTACAGCCCCCACTTGAAATTTGTTGAGCTGATGGACTTAATCAAACGTACATCTTACAATCGCGAAAATTCTATCCACTCGGGTTATTATTAGGGTATCTGGAGTAGTAGTTTAGGTGAGTTGTCAATTAAGAACTGAGCTGTCTGCAGACGACAGTGTGAGTGAAATGCGATGCGCGCGTGGCAGGGGGTGACTTGGTCAGTCGCCAAAAGTGCTTGGGGACATGCTGGTTAGCCGCTTAACCAGAGCACATATTGAAACACTTAACCCGCACTTTACACAAACCTAAAACGTCATGACTCAAGTGCAGACGATGTGAAGCTGGCTGTAAAAACTAAATCTTCCATGAGGTGTAGACATTTACGAAATTAGATTTGGTTCCATCTTGCAATCGCGCGGGAATTTATGAAATGTTCAGCTAAATCTCTGCTGTCATAAAAGAATAATATGACTTTTAAATGAAACCGTATTATAATCTCTCTCCACATCAAACACGATCCGAATAATTTACGTTCTCTACTTGGTACTACAATTCATTGTCATGAGAATTGGTAAAACTGGGTCAGCTAACTCCATGTTACAGGATCTTGAGCCATTCGTGAATAAACGGCGTGCGGCAGTCTGTGGTCATTACTAACAACCTATGCATTATTGACCAAAACCAACAATCGCTGGTCCGCTTCTCGAACGTGGTTGCAGAAGACGTTATTGTCGCGGGTACAGCCCGGCTGGCCTTAACAATCACGCAGACCTCCACCTACACTAACTGCAGAATTGTAAATAACCTCGGGTGTGCCGTGGTTAAGAAAACGAACATCGATGGCAGCGATGTGTCCCACTTTTAGGGTCAGATTACCAGATATCATGGATGTCGATGACGTCACTTCCGTTAACGAAAGCATCAAAGTTTTTAAAAAAAGACAAGTTCAATGCTGAATACGTCCAAGCTTTCGAATTTAATTTTGATACAGTTTACATATTCTGAATGTGTAATGTAATTATGAACTTTTTCTATATATACTTAGTCGTAAAAATTGAAGCAGTTCGAAAAGTTCTGGTAGTCAAAATCTCTAAACTTTTTCATTTCGCAAGTTATTCACTAATGATCGTCCAATGGTAACAAAACTAAATTTTTTCTTAAAGATGATACTATTACCAAACTTTCATGATAGGCATATGCTATCAAAATATTCGTCGTTTTCAAAGCCTGTTGAGTTGAAAAAGCTAGTTTCATATAGTAAATTTTTCTTCAAATTTTCGATTGCTTATAAAACCGTAAATATCAGTTCAATAGTCATAAACACTTTTTTTTCTGATATCGGTTGTCTCATTTCCGATTTCGAACGAATCAAAGTTTAAACTGGACTGAAATCTGAAGTTATCGCTTCGTTGGTCCGTCGTTAATGGTCGTATCCTAAATTTGTTTACACTCGAAGGAACCACATTCAATTCTTAACATAGGTGTAACTTTTCCTGCTCTTAATACCCGACAGTTCTCTTAAAAAGTAAGCTTGAAGTACATCGGGCATCACTTCAGCTGGCTCTTCGCTGGTTTGTTAACAACAGCCGACTGATAGCGCTGATCAAAGGCCGCCTCTACTCCCTGCTCGCCTTCACTAAGTCAATTTCGTCAAACGTTCGATTGCTAATAAAATAGTAAATATCAGTTCGATAGTCATAAAAATTAGCTGAGTTGTTGACATCAACAATACAAATATAATCTAAATGCATTTGCTTAATGACGCTATAAGCCAACGTTTATATTACTCAAACTTATCTGTGAATAAATGTATATTGATGATTATACAATACAGAGAGTATGCCAGAGAGCGACAAAGCTGATGAGATAATAAATGAGATAGCATCGTTAATGTTACTCAGTTAGCACATCGTCCGGCTAGGATTGATAACTCAAAGAGTGCACCTAATAAATGCTGTCATATATGGATGGAGGGGGGGGGGGGGTGGTATGCTATACTTTCCTCGTCACTGTGTTTAAAGCAGAATGTCTTATAGCATATATCTACACCACGTTGTAATATCTTACCTCGCACCACATTCCAGTGTATTCTAGTCACGTCCTCTGAAGTGATCACCCTCAACTGAAGAGTTCTGTTTATGTCTTGGTCGATCAGCTGTATTGCAGGATCGTTAATCGCAAATGCCCTTGAAGATAAGCATTTAAAGTTAGTATGCACTAAACCGCTTTATTGCCTACCTTATAGGCCACGCTTGACATCAGCCCGTGTTATACGATGTGTGCTAATTTTGTCAACATCAAACATTCCTGAATATTTCCACTGAGATCAAACGATTTCATGTATACATAAACCAAATGATTGTAACAGGGATCACAGCATGCATAGTTACATTTTTAGCATGTGTTCTTGAGTAAGTTATGTATGTAATCTATACTCACTACAGCACACACATCACCTTTATATTCACTGAAGCCCAGATGACATATCCTCTACACCCAGAATTAGTCAAACAACCTGTCGTTGAATGCTCCGATGATAAATATCAAACTAATTTGTGAAATAAACTCAAATATTGAGTAATTACTTATACACAGGGCAGGAGGTGGGAGTATTAACTTGGGGCATGGACAGGCAAACATTAAGATCTGGTTAGAGCTCTAGCATTTATGCATCATTTAGCATAAACAACACACACATCACCTGTCATTTATATTCACTGCAGCCCAGATAACATATCCTGTACACTCACAATTAGTCGAACAACCTTACAGATAATTAAAATTAAGCTAATTTGCGAAACAATTCAAATATTGAGTCACGACTTATTCTACACAGGGCTGGAGGTTGGTGTATTAACGTGGGGTAATGGCAGGGAGCTATAATCTCCTTGATAGAGCCCCTTAAATAAATGGCCACTAGAGATTTCAAGAATTCAGTGCACTGCTTTTCGGACGTGGAGTGGATTTGAGCTTACATTGATTGAGCCAGAAGAGTAGCTGACATTAACGCATGACGATTACAAACTTATATCTAATACATCTAATTGTATTCTAACTTACTGCATGTGGTGATCATGTTAGTTTGCAGGTAACATTCTAACTCAGGGCATAGGATAAGTTTGTTTGCTTGACGGTCCCATTCTATGTGCATATGGTCATTTTGTTTGTATAGATTATCCATTGTAACTTACTACAAGAACAGGGTCTAATTCACAGGTCACTTTAAATGTATGATTGAGATCACATTTATTTATATGTGCTGCTACCTATACTTCGTTACTATGTACTCCACGCAAACACTGAAAGTCATAATAACAGTGCTGAATGAATATTATCATTCAGCCAACTTGATGATTGAGTCACATGATTGCCAGTCTTTTCACTGATGCGCCACTCCTGATGGCCAGGTGGGTTGGAGTGGGAGATGGGAGCTAATTTGGTATAGTTGTTTGCTCGGTCGACGTGTACCGCACAGGCTGTGAGTGTGTATCTATAAGTGGTAATGGTAAGGTGCCCTTCAGATCGACACAAAATCTTCTGCTATATCAAACCAAAGCATTATGAAAGACTAAACATTTACTTTGCCTCCTGGTGCTGCACTTCATTTGATGCGTTTGCGCTTATAGTGTATATGAAGACGCAACATAAATATATCATAACCCTCCCGAGGTCGACAGGTGAAATAGGATATAATGACCTAATGCAAAACATAATAACTGTGTTATTGCAATCGTGAAATGTATTACACATTCCACATTTACACATTCATTGCTAGCACAAGTGGTATTGAGGTTAAAACGAGCAGTTCAATTTTGGAATCGATAAAAACAGATTTAGCGTAAAAGAATCACTTCAGTAAAACTCGAACCACATTAACTCAGCATGATAACAAATACCCTAAAGCAGCTGTACCGTGACAGACTTTCGGCTATACATCGCTATGTTTGAAACAGATTAATATACATCTGATCATTATTTGCTTGGAAAACAGATCGCTTGACCGGGTGAACTTGGTGATAGCATGGCTTATGAGCGCTAACTTGACATCAGTTACATCCGTCCCGTTAGTATAACAAGTACGTGTTGTATGTGTGGCGTATTTCATGCTAGTTAATCAAGTGCTTGGCAACAGACCAGAACCTGATTTAAGTTAGAACCCTTTTAAGTCTAAGACATAATCATAAGATAAGACTGACAGCAGTTATTCAGGATTTTGACTTGACTAAACGCTTGTCATATCATCAGCTCATTCGTTCACTAACCTTACCAGTAAACACCTATGAAAGTCCAAATTCCGATAACTAGTCAGGTACCTTTGCACTACCGTATGCATTAGGGTTTATGGAGGGGGCACTCTCGCTCAAAGCTCATGATACAACCAATAGAATTACTCACATTATAAGTTGGACACCGACTGAAAAGTTAGGGTTTCTTGTCATTGGCACGTGTAGTGTGTGCGCAGATTTTTTTGTGAGTAACCAATCATATGCCTGCATAATTAACTTTCTGGAAATCCCATTGAACTTTGCGATAGCATCCAATGACTGACATAATCAAAATCTAACTCAAGCTTTCGTGTATATATATATAAACGTATGTATGAACACTTACTTGCTGAGCTGGAGGAGTTAGCCAGGAGCAACTGCGCAGCGAGGTGCGCTTGTAAGTACTATTTATAATCACTCGGTCTATTTGGACAGCTTAGTATACTTAAGTTAGCATTAAGAATATGACGTTTTTTGTATAATCTAATGAGTCAGTATTAGATAAAGTTTCTGTAAAATAACTAAGAATATTGACTGCAACGATGTCAAATGCGGATGGTTGCGGAATGAATGCATTTCACTGCTCATGATGTTATAACAGTAATAAGTGAACTTTATTAAGGCACTGCATTTTACTACTTTTCAATTAATAAGGAAGTTTCAAAGTTCACCCTGGTGACAGGGCGCTATACAGAGGTCTTTTCGCTAAAATATATAACTTCAATCAAGTTATATCGACATCTGGCATAAATATGTGATTTAGATGAAGTTAAGAAAGTAGATTAGTTGAACTTAGTCAATGCGTCTGAACCCCGCCCACACACATACACACACACACACACACACACACACACACACACACACACACACACACACACACACACACACACACACACACACATACGTGGATATCCTGGTTTGTGAGCCAGTGTGTAAAAAATACCGGTATACAAGGACAGTAGTAACCGATTGGGATAGGATGTTAAGCTGTCCTCTAAATATGGGTGGCGCTAAGGAGGTAACTGTCGTCCAAATGGAACTCGGGCAAATTATAAGGGTGCTGAGATTTGGTCGTTTGAGTGCTTCTGACTCCACACCTATTTATGTGGTACTGGTGTAACATTATGAGGTCGTATGTGTGTGTTGTAAAGAGGCCGGAGGTTGAATGTGTTGCTATGATGTCGCGTGTGTGTGCCACAAGAATGTCGCGTGTGTGTGCCATTAGGAGGTCGCGTGTGTGTGCCGTTAGGAGGTCGCGTGTGTGTGCCACTAGGAGGTCGTGTGTGTGCGCCGCTAGAAGGTCGCGTGTGTGTGCCGCTAGAAGGTCGCGCGTGTGTTGTCAGGAGGTCGCATGTGTATTTTAAGGAGGTCGTATGTGAGTGTCGTCAGGAGATCGCGTGTGTGTTGTAAGGAGGCCGCCTGTAATGTCATTAACAATCTATAATTTCAATCGATTTCTCCTATCATACCATGAATCGTAGACAAATCAATTCCCTCGCGCAATTGGCTTACAGCATAAAACAAACAGTATAGATGGTCGTACTACCAAATACGACGTCTCGTCAGAAGACAAATCGGTTTAGTAGATGGAGTCTTCAATGTAGAACCCTTGTAGTTCTTCACGGTTTGCAGACTAATGTGGATATTAATTTGCTATGAGCTTATAATATGGCATGTTGGACGGTGGAGCGGGCTTCTTTGATCCCTCGAGGAAGAGCTTCCTAGCAGCTACTCTGGCGGCAAGTGTCTCGATCTCCTCCTTTCGCTCTTCCCGGAGGACGGCCATTCTAGCGGTGTGTCGCTGTAGCCATATCTCTGCCCGTTCTCTCCAGTTTTCTGCATCGCAAGCCTCGTAGGTCGGCCGTAGGCATTCCTCGCGTTTCCTGGTGGACAGTGCAGAGATCTTTCTTTTTTCTGCTATCTCGGGCACCTCCAGAGGCATCCACCTAGAAGTCTCTGTGCCGATGGTGTGGTGGCACTTGGTTTCTCGCCAGCAGAAGCAGACAGTTCCCGCTGGTGGTAGGAGTGGGTGGATGTCTTGGGCGCCTGGGTGGAGCTGGGTAGGTCGCTTGGAGGCTGCGAGGATTGTTTCACTGGCTTTGGTGTAGCTGCATAGGGGGAGTGCTTATTGGTTTTGGCTCCCGTTTCCGGCGAGATGTCTACCCGGAAGATTGGGCAGTTTGGAAACCCAAAGTCTCCTGCTGCCCAGAGGATTGCTTTCTCCCATCGGGTGACGTTGTCGATGGTAGCCTTAGTTGGCTGGACGTGGATCCCGGAGATTCTACCGGTAGTGCGGTGGGCCTACCACTCTACAAAGATAGTACCCATTTCTAGAAAGCGGTCCAGGCATTTGGCGAGGGCGCTCCATTGGTTGTCTTGGTGCTGTACCACAAAGAGTGGCTTCCCCAAGGGGGGGGGGGAACAAGATCGAGGGTGTCTTCGAGGAGCTCGCTTGCGGTTCTGATTGTGAGGGTCCTTCTGCTACAGGCGTACTACGATACATCGATCCTGGAGCAGCCCCTGGCCTGGACATCTGGGTGGGAGAAAGTTTTGCCGAGGTGTTTGTTTGGGCAGTCGACATAGTCAGCTAGGTGGCCCCAAACCAGTTCAGGGACCTCTTCCGCATCGAAATTGGAAACGACCTTGTAGGTCTTGTTGCATATTGTGTATCCTCGCCTGCTAGTTTGGATCCAGCTGCCATCCGTAGACTTCAGCTCTTGAGACCTTAGACCCCGGTCAGATTACCAAATATCATGGATGTCGACGACGTCACTTCCGGTAACGAAAGCATCAAAGTTTTTAAAAAAGACACAAGTTCAATGCTCAATACGTCCAAGCTTTCGAATTTAATTTTGATACAGTTTACATATTCTGAATGTGTAATGTTTTTAACTTTTTCTATAAATACTTAGTCGTAAAAATTGAAACAGGTCGAAAATTTTCTGGTAGTCAAAATCTCTTAACTTTTTCATTTCCCAAGTAATTCACTAATGATCGTACAATCGTAACAAAATTAAAATTTTCTTAAAGATGATACAATTACCAAACTTTCATAATTGGCATACGCTATCAAAATATTCGTCGTTTTCAAAGCCTGTTGAGTTGAAAAAGCTAATTTCATTTAGTCAATTTTTTTTTTCAAATTTTTGATTGCTTATAAAATTGTAAATATCAGTTCAATAGTCATAAACACTTTTTTTCTGATATCTGTTGCCTCATTTCCGGTTTCGAACGAATCCAAGTTTGAACTGGACTGACATCTGAAGTCGTTTGTCCGTCGTTAATGGTCGTATCCTAAATTGGTTTACACTCGAAGGAAGCACATTCAATTCTTAACATAGGTGTAACTTTTTTTGCTCTTAATACCCGACAGTTCTCTTAAAAAGTAAGCTTGAAGTACATCGGCCATCACTTCTGCTGGCTCATCGCTGTTTTGTTAACGACAGCCGACTGATAGCGCTGAACAAAGGCCTCCTCTACTCCCTGCTCGCCTTCACTAAGTCAATTTCGTCAAATGTTCGATTGCTAATAAAATAGTAAATATCAGTTCGATAGTCATTAACATTAGCTGAGTTGTTGACATCAACAGCGAGAATGTAATCTAAATGCATTTGCTTAATGGAGCTACAAGCCAACGTTTATATTATTCAAACTTATCTGTGAATAAATGTATATTGATGATTATACAATACAGAGAGAATGCCAGAGAGCGACAAAGCTGATGAGATAATAAATGAGATAACATCGTAAATGCTACTATGTTAGCACATCTTCCAGCTAGGACCTATAACTTAAAGACTGCACCTCATTAATGTTGTCATATATGGATGGGGGTGGGGGTATGCTATATTTTCCTCGTCATTGTATTTAAAGCAGAATGTCTTGTAGTATATATCTACACCACGTTGTAATATCTCACCTCGCACCACATTCCAGTGTATTCTAGTCACGTCCTCTGTAGTGATCACTCTCAAATGAAGAGTTCAGTTTATATCTTGGTCGATCAGCTTTATTGCAGGATCGTTAACCGCAAATGTCGTTGAAGAAAAGCATTTAAAGTTAGTATGCACTAAACCGCTTTATTGCCTACCTTATAGGCCACGCTTGACATCAGCCCGTGTTATACGATGTGTGCTAATTTTGTCAACATCAAACATTCCTGAATATTTCCACTGAGATCAAACGATTTCATGTATACATAAACCAAATGATTGTAACAGGGATCACAGCATGTATAGTTACATTTTTAGCATGTGTTCTTGAGTAAGTTATGTATGTAATCTATACTCACTACAGCACACACATCACCTTTATATTCACTGAAGCCCAGATATCCTCTACACCCAGAATTAGTCAAACAACCTGTCGTTGAATGCTCCGATGATAAATATGAAAACTAATTTGAGAAACTACTTGTACACAGGGCAGGAGGTGGGAGTATTAACTTGGGGCATGGACAGGCAAACATTAAGATCTGGTTAGAGCTCTAGCATTTATGCATCATAGAGCATAAACAACACACACATCACCTGTCATTTATATTCACTGCAGCCCAGATAACATATCCTGTACACTCACAATTAGTCAAACAATCTCACATTTAATGCCCAGATAATTAAAATCAAGCTAATTTGCGAAACAATTCAAATATTGAGTCACGACTTATTCTACACAGGGCTGGAGGTTGGTGTATTAACGTGGGGTAATGGCAGGGAGCTATAATCTCCTTGATAGAGCCCCTTAAATAAATGGCCACTAGAGATTTCAAGAATTCAGTGCACTGCTTTTCGGACGTGGAGTGGATTTGAGCTTACATTGATTGAGCCAGAAGAGTAGCTGACATTAACGCATGACGATTACAAACTTATATCTAATACATCTAATTGTATTCTAACTTACTGCATGTGGTGATCATGTTAGTTTGCAGGTAACATTCTAACTCAGGGCATAGGATAAGTTTGTTTGCTTGACGGTCCCATTCTATGTGCATATGGTCATTTTGTTTGTATAGATTATCCATTGTAACTTACTACAAGAACAGGGTCTAATTCACAGGTCACTTTAAATGTATGATTGAGATCACATTTATTTATATGTGCTGCTACCTATACTTCGTTACTATGTACTCCACGCAAACACTGAAAGTCATAATAACAGTGCTGAATGAATATTATCATTCAGCCAACTTGATGATTGAGTCACATGATTGCCAGTCTTTTCACTGATGCGCCACTCCTGATGGCCAGGTGGGTTGGAGTGGGAGCTAATTTGGTATAGTTGTTTGCTCGGTCGACGTGTACCGCACAGGCTGTGAGTGTGTATCTATAAGTGGTAATGGTAAGGTGCCCTTCAGATCGACACAAAATCTTCTGCTATATCAAACCAAAGCATTATGAAAGACTAAACATTTACTTTGCCTCCTGGTGCTGCACTTCATTTGATGCGCTTGCTCTTATAGTGTATATGAAGACGCAACATAAATATATCATAACCCTCCCGAGGTCGACAGGTGATATAGGATATAATGACCTAATGCAAAACATAATAACTGTGTTATTGCAATCGTGAAATATATTACACATTCCACATTCACACATTCATTGCAAGCACACGTGGTATTGAGGTTAAAACGAGCAGTTCAATTTCGGAATCGATAAAAACAGATTTAGCCTAAAAGAATCACTTCAGTAAAACTCGAACCACATTAACTCAGCATGATAACAAATACCTTAAAGCAGCTGTACCGTGACAGACTTTCGGCGATACATCGCTATGTTTGAAACAGATTAATATACATCTGATCATTATTTGCTTGGAAAACAGATCGCTTGACCGGGTGAACTTGGTGATAGCATGGCTTATGAGCGCTAACTTGACATCAGTAACATCCGTCCCGTTAGTATAACAAGTACGTGTTGTATGTGTGGCGTATTTCATGCTAGTTAATCAAGTGCTTGGCACAGAGTAGAACCTGATTTTAAGATAGATCCCTTTTAAGTCTAAGACATAATCATAAGATAAGACTGACAGCAGTTATTTATGATTTTGACTTGATTAAACCTTTGTCATATCATAAGCTCATTCGTTCACTAACCTTACCAGTAAACACCTATGAAAGTCCAAATTCAGATAACTAGCCAGGTACCTTTGCACGTGTGTGTGTTGCTAGGAGGTGCCATGCGTGTGTGTGTTTGCTAAGAGGCCGGACGCGTATGAGTGTTGCCTAGGTGGTCCGACGCGTGTGTGTTGCTTTGAGGTCGTGGGTTTATTGGTAGGAGGTCGTGCGGATGTTGCTAAGATATCGTGTATTCGTAAAGTGCGTAGTGTAGTGGCACAGCTGCAATACCTTACAATGTTATTATCTTTCCTCAAAACAAGTACGTTAAATTTAGACACATTCTAATGAGCCTGACCCACATGTTTTTCTATCTGCACTATGAGAAAGATAAATCGAAGAGATATCCTGTGATAGAGCAGTATCAACTTCAGGCTTGACTATAAGTAAGGTGCAACTATAAAATCTTGGATCCTGATGGCGCTGATTTTGTGTTTAAATTAATAACACAAACACCTGGTTTCTATCTATGCGGTTCAGCTCTTTCCACCTCTCGTCCAATTAAATCGTTTATAGCAGGTTCCCTTCAGAAAGACACAAAATCTTCATTATATCAAACAACAAACATTATGAAAGAGGAAAACCTTCTGTTTGTCTCCTGGTGCTGCACTTCATTTGTTGCTCTTGCTCTTATAGTGTAGATGAAGATTCAACATAAATATCTCATTACCTTCCAGAGGTCGACAGGTGAAATAGAAAATAATGATCTGAATGAAAACATAATAATCGTGTAATTGTAATCGTGAAATGTATTACACATTCCACATTTACACATTCATTTTCTCTCACGGCATTGCCTTGCTAGCATACATTGGT
>CM067352.1:5625125-5630125 GCA_034190875.2 Urechis unicinctus | reverse complement strand
AATATTTATATACATCAATAAATATTTACATATAAAAATATCTGTATAAAGTGATTGATGCCCAGTAACTTACGATTTCTTAGGCATTAATATATGCATATATATATATATATATATATATATATATATATATATATATATATATATATATATATATATATATATATATATATATATATATATAGATAAACACAAATATCTTTATAATAAATATAGATATATATTTACATTTATATATATATATACATATATATACATAAATATATATACATATAAATATCTATATGAATATGTATAAATATATATGTATCTACATTTAAATTTCACTATGAATATAGATGCACTCAGTAATTAATTTGGTGTACTATTTCCCTGAGACGCTCTAGCACTAACCAACACAACTGCGTACGCATGCGCACATGCATATGAATCTTCAACATTAGCATATAAGTACATCTATATACATATATACATATACATAAATATATATATATATATATATATATATATATATATATACATATATATATATATATGTATATATATATATACATATATATAAATATATGTATATATATATAAATATCTACATATTTTTAATATATATATATAATATTTACATTTATATATATATACATATATATACACAAAAATATATATATATATAAATATATGTATATATATATTTATATATATCTGCATTATATATTTCACTATAAATATATATGCTTACAGTAATTAGTATATAGTAAAGTACGTTTACATAGGCATATATATATATATATATGAATATACATATATATATTTATATATATATATATATATATATATATATATATATATATACATATATAAATATATAAATATATATATATATATAGATATATATAGATATATTTAGATAAATATGTATATTTATATAAATTGATATATACACATATATCTATACATATATATATTTTCATTTTATAAATATAAATATATATATATATATACATGTATATACTTAAATTTATATATATATATTTCTATATATATATATATAAATTTAAAGATATATATATGTATATAGATATGTATATATGTTTATGTTTATATATATACATCTGGATATATGTATATATATAAAGATATATATATATAATTGTGTATATATACAAGTATATATATAAACACACATATATATAAACACATACATATTAATATATATTTTAATATTTATATATATACATATATATATAAAAATATGTATTTTTATATATATTCATATTTTAAGTTATTTATAGATAATGCATATACATATATGAATATAATATTTATCCGTATATTTACGTAAATATAATTATATACTAATATATAATGATATATATAAGTATATATATATATGTTTATTCATATATGTATATATATATATACATATTTGTATACATATATATATACATCTATATAGATATATATATATATATATATGTATATTTATATATATACATATTTATAAATATAGTAATTCATATAAATATTTATATACATCAATAAATATTTACATATAAAAATATCTGTATAAAGTGATTGATGCCCAGTAACTTACGATTTCTTAGGCATTAATATATGCATATATATATATATATATATATATATATATATATATATATATATATATATATATATATATATATATATATATATGTATGTATGTATATGTATATACATGTGTGTATATATATATATATCATATATCAATATATATGTATATATATATATATATATATATATATGGAGAGAGATTATATATATATACATATATTTATATATATATATATATA
Source organism: Urechis unicinctus (assembly GCA_034190875.2). Taxonomy (NCBI): domain Eukaryota; kingdom Metazoa; phylum Annelida; class Polychaeta; order Xenopneusta; family Urechidae; genus Urechis; species Urechis unicinctus. Next base: position 5,628,302 of record CM067352.1, on the reverse strand, counting down.
TATATATATATATATATATATATATATATATATATATATGTATATATACATATAAATATGTATTCATATTTTAATGTTCATATGATTGCGCATATGCGTTCGTGATTGCAGAGAGCAGAAGTGCAGCGCCTATTAGTGGATGTAGATAAGGTAACAAACATCTGCAATCTTAAGAACTTCAATCTGTATTGATGGCCGTAACTTATCATTGTCGTCAATGATTTAGTATTTATGGTCAAAGTAGGAAGTATTGTAAAACAATTGGGCTACTTTGTGATGGTTTGTTCATTGTGATGCAGAAACATCAGATTGATTTGAATAGAATCAAGAGCGAGGGAGCCGATAAGGTGTTATACCATCACCCCAGATGCTATATATATTTATATATTATATATATATATATATATATATATATATATATATATATATATATAATATATATATATATATATATAGTTAAAGATATATATATCTCCCAATATATATAATATATATATATATGTACAAATATCTATATATCTATATCTCTATATATATTTTATATCTATCTCTATTTATCCCAATATCTCTCGTTCCCGCTCTCTCTCCCTCTATCTCTCTATATATCTCTGCCTCTCCCTCTGTGTCTATCTCTCTCTCTATCTCTTTCTATAGATCTCTATCTTTCTCTACGTCTCTCTCTATCTCTCCCTCTATATATATCTCTTTCTATATCTATAAATATATATAAATATATATCTATGTCCACCTCTCCCTCTGCCTATTTATATGTATGTATATCTCTCTTATCTTTATATTTATATATATATATATTTAACACATATATGGTTATATATAGGCAAATAAATATATTTATATATGAATATTTAAATAAATGCATGGTTAAATATATAGTTAAATATATAAACGTATAGTTAAATATATACATATTTATACATATTTTTTTAAGAATATATTTATATTTTTATATATATTTAAATATATTTATCATTTTGTGTAATGTATATATAAATCTACATATATTTTTTGTTATTTGTTTGTTAAGCTATATTAATCGCGATAATTGTTTATAAACATATACATATATATATATTTATAAACATATATGTTTATAAACATATACTTATGCTTTATTTATATATATACACATATATATGCATATATATGTATATATATATATGTCTATATATACATATATATATATATATATATATATATATATATATATATATATTTTATTTATTTATATATACATATATATATGTAAATATATATATCCATATATATACATAAATATTCATAAATATATATATATAAATATATATATATGTATGTATATATATAAAGTATATCTATATATCTATATATATATATATATATATATATATATATATATATATATATATATATATATATATATATATATATATATATATATATATATATATATATCTATATATATATATATATATATATATATCTCTCTCTATTTTCCATGTACATTGATATATTCTTGATTATTTCAGATTGAGGAACTAACGAAGAAAGTGGTTGAACTTGAAAAGGTGACTATATATCTTTTAAGTCAATGCTATTTACCGGTTACCAACATGACCTAAAATACTTCGCCAGATCTCTAAAAAAGAGTCACTTTTCTTTTCAGGATGAATGGCCACTTCCAGATGGTTTTCCCAAAAATATAGATGTGATTTGCGCATATCGGGAAGCTCTTGTGTTGATTAAATACTGGCTAAATCTTGAAAATGAAGTATTCATGGCCTTTGCAAATTTTTTATTGTTTATCCAGTTGAATTTTCAAGAACGGCGAGCTGCATCGTCATGCTATCGGACCATTCATACTTTTGAATCATGGGATAAAGTTATTGGACACGATAAAACACTCGCCCATATTGAACGATATGTTATCGGTCCATTCGTAGAAAATGGTATTGGAACCGGTACGGATATAAATATATACATATATATATATATATATAGATATATATATATATATATATATATATATATATATATATATATATATATATATATATATATATATATATATATATATATATATATATATATATATATATATATATATATATATATATATATATATATACAGTATAGTCAGCATTATATCTAACTTGTTGCCGTGGTCACAGATTCATGTTTTTTATTCATTTATTTATCAACTTCTTATCAACTAGGTGTGCTTATATCGGGTCCGCCAGGATGTGGAAAGACGCTTTTGATTGAAGGGATAATACGCGACACGGGTAAACGAGGTTTATTTAATTCTAACTGCCACAATGTCATGTATCATCTTCGTGGTTCTGTTCAGATAAACCGCATTTAATATCTTCTTGCAGGTGCTCATTATCTGAACCTTTTTGGTCATCAAGAACAACTACAATACATATTCTAAGTGGTAAATTATTATCCACCTATTGGGACTCAACGAAATATCAAAACCAAACTTACAATTGTGTTACTATCGTTCGTTTAGGGGTTTTGATAACACCCAGTATTTTGTTGGAATGTGTACAGGCTAAAAAGTTGCAGAAAGCAGTATTGGTAATGCCTAACATAGGTAAGAGCATACCTACACTCAAATGTAGAGAAATGCATACATGCACAAAAAGCAGGTAACTGTAACGATACATGGACTTCAAATTACGTAGTAATTGCACAAACTTGTTCATATGTATATATATATATATATATATATAGATATATATATATATATATATATATATATAGATATATATATATATATATATATATATATATATATATATATATAGAAATATATATATATATATATATATATATATGTATATATATATCTATATATATATATATATATATACATATGTATTTATATATGTATGTATATAAATATATACATATATAAATATATACATATATATATAAATATATATGTATACGTATTGATACAAGAAAATATTTAATCATATATGTATGATAAAAAGTTAGATATATGCATATATGTATCCATATTTTGTATATATATAAATATGTATTCATATGTACATATATATGAATGTAATTATATGCTTATACACACACACACACACACACATATATATATATATATATATATATATATATATATATATATATATATATCTAGATATATATATATATATA
>CM067352.1:5537625-5612625 GCA_034190875.2 Urechis unicinctus | reverse complement strand
ACTCTTCATACTACTTACAATACGTTTATAATATCGTATAAAAGTGTTAGCTTGTTCCCTTCAATAACGTACAAACGTCGAATTTACGTGTTCTATTTCCTGTACAGAACGAGTATTTTTTTTGCAAGATGTATTAAGCGAGCGAACGTTTGGTTATAAATGGTCCCATATTAGGCATATGTGGTGACACATGCTTCTTTGGCCTCAGTAAACCGCAGAACAGGACTAATGCAGAGCTTTATAAATTGCTAACATCATTAATCCACATCTAGTACGTGGCTTATCATCGATATATTTATATATATATAAATAAATATATATATATATATATATATATATATATATATATATATATATATATATATATGTGTGTGTGTGTGTGTGTGTGTGTGTGGTGTGTGTGTGTGTGTGTGTGTGTGTGTGTGTGTGTGTGTGTGTGTGTGTGTGTGTGTGTGTGTGTGTGTGTGTGTGTGTGTGTGTGTGATAAATTTATATTGGATTGTTTCTGTGACGAAACACTCGCAGTTGCTATTAGGACACGCAATCAGTAAAAAACATTTAGTGTCATAGGCACAAACCCTTTGACAGGGCCGCAAAACCCCAGCCGCATGGACGCAAATCTAGCACAGTAATATTGAGCTACCGGATAGGGTGCAACTTCTTACGGAGATTGGACCGTCGTCCATGTCACGGGGTGCCAGTCAGGTTTTCACACCTTGGTATCAAACCCACAACCTACTCCCCGGGAACTGGCTTTGAGCCATATCAGCCATATCAGCCATATCGAATGGTCTGGATATTTATATCCGTTCCCGGCGAATCTGATCAACACCCCAACCCCCACCCCCACCCCCCCCCACTCCCGCCTTTCACCACCTTAGAGGCCGTCCAAGTCCCAGCCGGCACCCAGAGACAATCCACAGGGCTGCTATATACAACCCGCCCGAACCCATTGTCGGCTCCAACCACCACCGATAATGTTGGGTTGTGCTCACCCTGAAATGGGGGGATCTATTTGGCACCCACTTTTGACATGGACTATGCCACGGGACTTCATCAGCCATATAAACACTGCATAGGTTCATGTAACTATATTTTAAATATAGCATGTAAACCAATAATAGTCATGTCGGCGGCAATATGAATGGCAAATGTTGTAGACAAATAGCAGTAGACCAGCACTGATACATCAAATATGTCAATGAGCATACCAACATCAAACCGGTTACCGAGTTAGACAGTTTTGCTACCAAATTGCCTCTGGGATTGAAAAGGAATAAAAAGATAAGTCATTAGTGAAATGAACCGAATCCTCAGGTTTGTAACAGGTTAAAGTTAATGTCATTTGATTGTATCGATATGTTGTTTACTGCATCATAGAGTATTCTATCGTGCTTCGGAATGCAAACAGAAGCTATGGGTGATCATTGCAGCCAGAAAAAACAAATATAAAAACATGTGAGCTGCTCTCAAAGTTAGCCCTACATTATCATACATAATGAGAAAACAATCCTGCTAAGCTGACTAAGAATGAGCTACGCTATTAATTTCCAGCTACATCCATGTAAGTTGATTGTTTAATTTTTGCTTAGTCGGCGGTCAATGGATGGTACCACTAACATGGTCACACTGTTGCTCACCCTTTCCAGATTCCCAATTTAACGGACGCTACCATAGCTGCCCAAGGTTTGTTATGCAATATTTGAAAAGTTTTGCATCATTAATTAGATCCTACAGTGCATTTGTGCATTCAATTCAAATCATGACCTGACAAAGATGTCCCTGAGAACGTTGCTCCACTCTTTCCTTTGTATCGTCAAATACAAGCTACATGTATTCCTGGGACATCCACGTCACAGGGCTCTATTCAAATATCCAAAGCACTGCATCATCAGTTAACTACGCCATGCTCCCAGGCCAGTATTAGGTAGTTTATTTATACTAGCCTATTTTATAAGCATGCTAGATTAAATAAATTTCGCCCTTTTTGGGGTAACATACAAATTACGCCCGTTGATTTAACGTTTATTGTAGCGCTGACTGATGCCGGCATTGATTTTAAAAATAGCAGTCGGCAACATACCACACAATAGACTATACAACAGAACTGATACCCTATCAAGTGTGGATCGTAGATTTAAGACATCTGGGCCCGTATTCACAAACCACGCTGAGCTTAAGTCACGACGCTAAGTTGATATTCACCAATGCCGTTGAGGTCCTGAATTCTTTTCTTCCGAGGTAAATAAATACATTTCAATAACAAGAATGTCATTTTATCATCAATTACAATTAACTTGTTGCCATTTTTACAGACGTCATACATAGAGCTCCATAAGTTAATGCAGTGCTACCTGGAGCAGCAGAAGTAACAGGATATCATCGTTACACAGTTAAAGAAAACATGGGTAGAACAACTGGAAGCAATATTATTCATTTACTGGGATATAGTTACACATAAGCGTGAATTTTCTATGCAACTGTATCTTTTGTTTTAGCATCGAACGCCGAACCAATCCGATTGATATCTACCCCATTGATATCTATCAAGTTGAATGTGCATTTATTGCTTTTTTATTTCCTTTGTGTAATTTAGTCGTTTGTTTGTATTTTATTTAACCATGTATTAAGTATAAGACGTCTGGACGGAATATTTGCTAACAAGGTGATTTATTACAAATATATTGATATTGCAAATCATGTATGATGTGACTAAATTTTATGTTCCCTGGTGTAATGTATGAAATCCGTTTTTGCTGTTATTAACCTCTGTGTAATTAACCCTGGGCAAAAGAAGTCAACTCTTAAACTGTTTCAAGCTACGGATTTTAACCAACGCTATATATATATATATATATATATATATATATATATATATATATATATATATATATATATATATATATATATATATAGATATATATATATATATAGATATATATCTATTATATATATATATATATATATATATATATATATATATATCTCTCTCTATCTATATATCTATATATCTCTCTCTATATCTATCTATCTCTCTCATATATCTCTATATCTATATCTCTCTATCTCTCTCTCTCTCTCTCTATCTATATCTCTCTATCTCTCTCTCTCTCTCTCTCTCTCTCTCTCTATATCTCTCTCTATATCATGTTGTGCGTCATAGACTTAAGATGCAAAAAGCATTTTTGAATGATGCAGTGTCAAGGCAAGTACACAAGGACTCCAAACCACACCATGACCTTTGGGACACACCAGGGTGGCCACTTGCCAATTGATCGAACATAAAACCATCGAATCTTGCATATAAGTCCAGAACGATGAACCAAAACATTTATACGCCATAACATTGCTTTTAGAACCAAATAAGGGCCCCCTTACATTGCTACTATTTTCTAACACATCGAATATTACAGGTGCTCCTCGCTGACCACAGCTTTTCTAGGAAGTATCACGTATATCCCTGTAGCAAGCCACTCCGAGTGCATCGTCCGTTCATACTTATCTATAACTGATGAGATATTTCATCGTGGTGTAATATGCCTTGTTCTAGTCCAATATGACCGAAAAAACATTTGCCACACTAGTTCCCGACTCGATCAAACCCGTAATCGCAGTTTAAAGACAAATTAACATTTGACATTTGGAAAACAAAATGTGACATATGATGCCGAGTTAGCACACAATTGGTATCAGCGACTTTTAAAAAAAACCCGCTACACACGGGACTCAAATGCACGTCTTCTCCGCTTTCTCTGAAAGGATATAGGTCAGTATACACTGGTATAACTTGACACTTTCCAAGCCGCATTGAAGAGCACATCTTTACAAAAGCGCATCAGCCCCTCACATACTCCCCCCTCACATGGACTTTTACACATGCATACACACGTACGCGCATATAAACAACAAGGAAGTCAAGCTTTAATATGCAATCACCTTAAGGCGTCAACTTACTCATGGCGTATGACAGCACCAGCGTATGAACCATCCACAATATTTTTGAGTTTTTGTCCCGAGACCTTTTACTGTTTACTTCACGATCACACAGTGAAGTTCTTGTTTCAAAATAAAACACACCAAGAAGTTGCGCTCGAAATTCACTTAAATTGGCTGTGTTTGTATATAGCTGAAATGCACTGAACGGGCCAACATAAAAGGCAAAAAGAGAGAGGGGTATAGGCGAGGGCAAGGGGTCGCTATATTGGCGTGTAGTACATATGCTTACCTTTATGTGGCATGGAAGCAAAGAGCGTTGAGCTACGTTAATAGTGTTTACCCTACGCAAAATATATCAACACCTGTGTGCAGCACTCTACTTGTCATAACATTTGCTTTAAGATAGGAAGTGAGAGTGTTTACCTCAAACAAAATAAGTTAACACTCTGACTATGTGCAGCATGCTGCTTTTCATAATGTTTACTTTAATACGACGCCTCGACAAATAAGATCTCTCAACTTCATCAGCATAAGCTGATATGCGTCAATCGCGGAGTTATTGTACCAACAGTCGTATGATTTTATAGCAGTGCGACCTAGTGATGGGCGTAGATTAATGTTTGGCCCATGTGCCCAATCCTGTCTACGTCCCGTACTTTCCGCTTTTAAAGTTCTACTCTACTTTCAGCACCTTTTTCCTAAACCCTTGGAGTAAAGACAAAACATATAAAACCCCAAGATCGGATTAATTATGCAAATAGAAGATTTCGTCAATTAGTCATTGGAGCAAATTTTATATGTTGAGATCATTTGTATTGTTGAGTCATTAAACATAATATTGAACGAGTTATTTATGTCATTAATGCAAGCAGGAGGCTTTTGCAAATGATACTACAATGACTACAAATGCTAGTTACAGATACAGATAAAATAACACTACTACAGCACGAATATGACAAATTGGGGTGTTGTCCAATTATCGATGTCCTATTATTTGTTGGTTGTACAGCAGATGCATAATTAATACGTCTGCATGCGTCATTCAACTGCAACATTTCACAAGTTTTCTATTGTCTGGAGAAGAACCTTTCCATTACGATAAATATGTGACCGCTGGCAATAGTCATACCTACACTTAACCTTACATTTGTATAATTTAGCATAAGTTTGAATCGGAGTCCCAAAAGCTTCAGCAAGCAAATATGTATTCAAAATTTGGATAGTCAACACTGATTTCCGTAGTTTGTGAATTTGTACAACACGTTCGTTCATAATAGCTATCAGTAAGTTGAGAAATATGATCGTATTAAAAATAAGACAACATATGTAAATTGTGATTGCCAGCCCAGGCAAGAATGCATCGGAGAAATACCAGTCTTTTGGTGCTACGATTCCAAGGACAAGAAGGAAAGTCTCTTAAATGGACATGGGTAGTGAGTCAAACGAGTCGCCAAGGGGATCAACCATAGCAGTCAGGTTTGTTGAGCGTATGGAGACATCAATATGGACGATATAAAATGCCACACCAAATGCAAGGAACGATGCACAGCCGATTAGAAGGAATGAAAACGTTTCGCAGAACACCTTCTGTAGAATGTTATAGTAGTGACCCAGTGAGTGGTTTAACATGATGAAAAACAGGATAGAACCTATCCCAAGTATAATGTTAACTGTCTGAAAAGTAATATATACATAGAAAACATTCCAATCATTATCAACAATTAGAGCGTTCATTAGAATCATGGAAACGAGGAAAACAGGTTGAATAAGTCTATAAGCTGATACAAAAGCTACTGGTGTTTGACCTCTGCGTAATCGTTTCCAGAGAATTCGAAAGGGCTGCATATATGTAGACAGGAAGTATATATCGGTTATAAGTAACACAGCCATCAGTACTATCACAAATATAGAATATTCCTTTGTTGGAGCCTGTTTATAAATACAAAATATACATGTTGAGGTGACGTAGAGACCAATGACCATAAACCATACGACCATCCAGACCAACAGCAGAAGCCAGTTACTCTGTTTATTCGCCGAGAGCCAAGATGCAAACGATTCTCTTTCTAATAAATTGAATTTATCGACTCGAACTAATAACTGCTCTGTAATAAATGCATGATTATACAGAACAGTGTTAATATTTGTATTTTTATATTTACTGATGTCATAGTGAACATGCTGGTGATTCCCACAATGCTTCACCGGAAATCGATACACCCTGTTAGTGTTGAAGAGAGCGTGTAGCGTTTCCGGCATGCACATTTCCGCTGATATGTCGAGAGGGGTCTGTCCCTGGTGGTTCTTACTCAGGATCAATTTCCTCCTGTTTGTACCTGTCTTCAGACAAGACAGAAGGGCGCTGTACATACGGACGGCGTCATCAGCTCGGGACTCGGACATTACAACAAGTATATGAATGGATGTGTTACTGTGACTATGTTGTTGATAAAGGTCACAACCCTTGTTAGACAACAAGTTCACCCGATCTGGATTGCCGCTATAGCGCGCCATGAACAAAAGCAACTCCACACCAGCAGACTCTGTATCCATACATCCTGACGTCTCCTCTTCTTTGTCTTGTTCCTCCGTCTCTCCATTGTTGTCTGCCGTATGTCATCCAGGATGTCAATCAGTGTTTCTTGTCGGCTTGTATTAAAACAGACAGGAGAATAGAGCATCCTCGCTACAACTATTCAGAACAACTTGTATTAACTCCAGTCATCCTCCTGTTGGCCCTGTGTGAGTCAGCGGCATATGCCCTCTGTAAGACATCTCTCTGTGGAAAACTGTTTCTGCGTTTCTGATTTGCTTACTCACGAATCTGATGAAAACGCAGAAATGTGCCTCTGATTGAGATGACTCACTGTTGTTCGTCTTTTTCGGTGAGTCCACACGCTGTATCATTGAAGACAGGCGATGCTTCTACAGATTCCTCTCTTGCCATCCTTAAACGCATAAAAACCGCGTGACCCTGCTCATGGATTTGCACCATTGTCTCTCGCCATCCCGCTAACCGAAATAAAAACTGCTACGCCTTGGGCTATATATGTTTAGCAGACCAATGTGATTCCCTGGGCAGATGAACACCTGTCATTACCTTATAGGGGTAAATGTGATGCTTTGGTCGTCATTGGTAACATTGAATGACAGGATAGGTCGTCTGTTGTCAGGCGTGTGTAAATACTGTACTTGTACCACTGATTGCTAATAATGGTGCCATTGTTGACATTAATCGTACCTAGATTTGTACCATTTGTTTATTGGAGGGTTGGGGGCGTATTTAATGCTGCCTATCTAAGACTGCAATATTCATACAGTTTTGCGTTGCCATGGCTTCAGATGATTAATCGCCCAATAGAGACAAACCCACCATACATTGGCTTGCATTAAACATAAACCATACTAACATTTACCGCTCCTTGGTGACTGATTCAGTTTATTTAACATAGTCGAATTGAGCTGTCGCATTGCCCGTTTGTAAATACGCAGTAATTGGTGGAACTCGGTTGAGTTCATGCAGATACAATACGCCCGAATGCATTTTGTTGCATAGGTGAAATGGTGGGCCCATTAGGAGGTACCGCTGTATTTGGTTCTAATACCACGCACTCTAACCTAATCTTCTACAGATAAGTGTAAATGGCATAAGTAATGTATAAACAGTTTGCGATTCCTATTGCAATGACGTCCATTTCCGCTGGAACCCAACTAACCATAATTAACAAATAATTTGCATACTTTGGTTTTCCCATGATTTAACATTGTTCCATCTTATTAAACATGCTCCTTGTTATAATGATAATATAAAACCATTAAATGTATACGCATTCCGTGCATTTCTCTGCTTCGACTGTTGACGCATGCATCGTGCCGTTATGACGTTTAAAATACACGCAACAATTGATAATCATAGCGTTTCGAGTTGGACAGATGTCAATTACATACCTTCTTAATACATTTATATCCCGGGATAATCTTTTGTAAGAGTGATTGTAAGAAGATGGAACAGCTATCATCAACAGCACCACGCCATTGAGTTATCTCTATATGACAAATGCGTATACTGTGACCATTATTGATCAATCGAGCCCTTATGAGACGTTCCAAAATTACGTAGTTCTTTTTCAACTGCTTTTGCCTCCCACCTCGCCCCATTACTCACCCTTTAGACAGGGTTTAACGTCCCGAAGAACAAGCTGACGCACTGCTCCTCGCTTCAATGTTCGCTGTTCTGGTTATAATATGACTAAAGTCATTTCTACTTAAGATCAAGGTATGTTCTTTTAATTTGCATTCATTCTAAGAGTTTATATGAAACGATCATTTCTTGTTTGCTATCGTGATTTCAGTACAGCTCATTTTGTTGCTATTTCCTTTTGTTTGTTTCATATTATAGCGTGATTGACGACGTTATAATGCACTATCATTGGATTCAGTACCGCTCACGCTGTCACATTATAAGCACGTCGTTAAAACGAGGCGGAGAGCAAGCCGACGGGTAACTGAGTGCACGCGAATATTATAATCACTGCAAGCCGAATAAGATGGTTGCCTCTTGATCGTAGGTCCGCTCAGCTTAAGCCCAGTCCACATGACGGAAGAAAAAATTACTTAAGCTCAAGGTATGTTGTCTCAATATAGCATTCTAAAATCTGAATTCGTGGAGATGTAAATCAATCCTTATGCCAGTCTTGATGCTTCCAGCGCTGTACATGCACACCTATCTACACACGGTTGATTGTTTCTATGTGTGTTCATGCATTTAAGGATGCACAAGGATGGAGGGTGAAATAGAGATTGGCAAGGGTTTGTTACCTTATTAAACATGTACATAAATAAAAATATTAATATATAAACGTCCCCTCAATGTCACATCCATAAGTATCACATTACCTCTTGGACATGTATGAATAAAAGGTTCTGTTTTTGTACTTAACACGCAAACGCATTACTAAAGCTCTGGCATTTTACCTAACAATCTGTAACTGGTTTTGAGGGATACAATGTACCACTTGATGACAAACACAGGATTCGGCATGTTGAGACTTGGTGTATTGTGGCTGATATATGCCGTATGGGAAGTGGCGCCTCAAGGTAAGTGTATCTTGATGATACACGTGTTCACACCTTACAGACTTAGCGTTGTATAGCACATGAAAATGAGTTGCTACAGTTGTTTTTGAAAGACAATGAACGAAAATGATATTATATGATCGCGTCAAACGAGTCGAACGCGCAAATCACCCTATTCCAGCGAATGAAAATAGCCATATCTGATCACAAGATTATATTGTTCGGGGGCAGGGATCAGATGGACATATGTCCATTATGATTGACATCAATATTGATAAGAATAACATGGAGCTAGAAAATGCTGTTGGTAAGATTCACTTATGAGTAAGAGAGAAACGTTTGTATGACAGAGTAACTCATCATATATGTAGATAGATGGATTATATAAGAACTAGTTGTTGAAAACCAATTAGACATCAATACGGATGCTTGGTGAGATTTGTTGTTGCATTGAATTAAAAATGTTATTTTCGCTGATGCATTTTGCCCAAAGGGACCTTCTGTAAATGTTGAAAAGGATCGCATATGAATACTGATCAAACCTCTGGTATACTGCGTTTAATATGACTGATATTCTCTATTCTGATCACCATGCACCTTGTGATATCATTAGGAATGACTCGTCAGCTAATCCACCATGACTCTTACCATTTATTTAGGTTACCGATCTGTGCGATCTACAAGTTCCTGTTACCAACATGCCTAACTTTGAGTGGCTCGAAAACTGAGCCCAGTAAAGCATCGTCCACCAAATGCGATACAACCTGCATATGTCTGCTTTGCCAACTGATTGTTCTATTGTTCACGCGGACGCATCTACCAAGGTCTATGACACAAATACAATAACGTGTACGACAATCAAGGCCCTTGGATCATTTGTTCTCAATGTCTCTTTAATTTAATTGTGTTCTTTGCAACAATCTATTAATTAACAGTTTCCATAACTTTGTAGCCAAGAAACCATAGTTCCCCCAATTTGTGTCCTTTTTACTAAGCCATCGTGACTGTTACGATACATGATAGTGGATATCATTACAATGCCAGTAAAAACCTACAGAGTGAGCTAACGTTTGTTTCTGTCATGTCACTGTACCACGTTTTCATCCACCATTCTGTGTTGTTTGGTCACAGAACGCGTGGGATGCTTCACAGAGAGAAACCCTAAAATTCTGACTGGGATAATGTACAGCCATAGAAACAACATGACGGTCGTATGGTGCCTCAACGAATGCTTCATTCATGAAGGTTATGTGTTTGCAGGATTGGAGGTGCGTTGATGCTATTCCGTAAATGAGCAATCGCTTCCTTGTGAATAATTTGTTCTGATCTGGCGTTATTACATGTTGTCCATGGTGACCAGGTCGACTACGCGTGTTTATGTGGAAACGACACGGATCACACCAAGTACGGCCCACAAGGTCCTGATAGCGAATGCAGGTGGTCCCTGTGTCCAGGTGATAGGAGCATGACATTTGGTGGACCCAGTCGTCGGGATATCTACATAGGTAAGAGGCAGAGGGACAACGTTTCTATTGCTACTGCATCATCTGGTCCAATATGGCCAAAAAGGTGGCATTTAAATCATATATGAATGGGTGCGTTTGAATTCAATTAATTGTAAGAGGGCAATCCTGGTTCGTATCACTGCGCATGTCACATGGGTTACGTATTGGTGAACGGAGAGAAACATTGCACAGGTAATGAAATTTTACGGGCTGGTCGACTATGATATGTGTGTGAAGCGGGAGGCAATGTGTTAAGTACTGATATTGACAGTGCATCGCAATGCACTTAATGTAGTAAACGGATTTATCCCATTTACAAAGCTGATAGTTGAGGCAAATCAGATATATACTTGTAATCTGGAAAACTATTGTCGGGCATCTGTTGCAGATGTCAACGAGTGTGTTTATGATCCAGACATATGTATCATGGATAACTTTGAGTGTATCAACACGCCAGGTTCATACCAATGTGAATGCAAAGCAGGATGCACCCTGATTCAAGGCTCCTGTACAGGTAATTAGCATGATACATTAGGACTGGTAAAAAGCTAGAAATGATACTGCTGCAAATATGGATAAGTTTTTAAATATCTTATATTTTTGCAGTATTGGAGATGACAAATGCAATCAGCAATGCAATAACACTGATGGTGGCTACATCTGTAGCTGTATGACAGGCTATGAACTAGTTGGAGACGAACTTTACAACTGCACAGGTAAATCGTCAACACTACAACCGTACATTGCATTTTTAGTTTAAGATCACCGTTTGTTTCTTTGCCACTGAAAACATTGATTATATTTTCAGATAAAAATGTATGTGCCAACGTGAATACCTGCGACCAGGTGTGTACAAATCTTCCTGATGGACACGAGTGCAGCTGCCATGATGGATACCGTCCTGAGAACGGGCAAGGCGCTAATTGTACAGGTAGTGCTTGGTTACGCCTCTATGTGGTTAATGCGTTGGCGTTCTGCACATAACGTTAGTAGGATAGTAAGACAGACAGCGTCTTTTTATGCAATGAGTGTTACATGATGTTTAGATGTTGACGAGTGTTCAGAAGGATCACATCAGTGTAACCACACCTGTATCAACACACCAGGGCTGTATCAGTGTGTATGTGAAAAGGGTATCACTTAGAATAGGATTTACACACATGCTCAGGTGGGTAATTTACGTGATTCATCATCACAGTTACAAACTCAAGCAGGAAAATCTTTTAAAGTTACATGTGTTTGTGTATTGATTATTGACACGATAATGGTATGTGTCGAGGTTTGTGTCGATGGTTATTTATACAACCAAATGCCACTATGGCTTCATGCTAATTACAGATGTTCAGGAAAATGGAATGCTCCAGCAGATTACAGGACTAAAAAGGCTAACAACTGGTAAACAGGTCTTTCTTCTCACTCATCTTCAGTATATGAATACTTTTGTAAGACTTCGTTGTATTAATATCTGGTAAATATCTATTAATATTTGCTTCATCAACTTTTGCTACTCAGCTTGTAAACAACGATCCCTAAAACCAAACCGATGCTTTTTAAGGTCTTAGGACAGTGTCATCTTAAAGTCTATTTACAATGCGGTATATTTAATGCCAGGTTTGATCGTCGGTGTGGCTGTGATGAGTTTAGCCTTCACAACCTGTCTGGTGATCCTGTTGTGTGTCTGCATAGGGTATGATTATTCAACAGACAATAACATTCTACGAGTCCGGTATTTTAGGTGGACATACTGGCCGAGCCTGTTAGCAATATGCATTCAAGTATGATTATGTGTTTCATGTATGCCACTATAAAAAGATACTGTGTGTAGTTTTTCCAGACTTAAACGAGAAGCCAAAACAAATAAACACACAAGCACATAACTACAAGAAATTCCAACCGTCGCGCCGTGTTACGAGGACGTAACAATTACAATCCACCTGAGGGGTCTTCACACTACGAAGGACTTCAAGAGTTCCACCTTGAAGACTCCACCTACCAAACCATCACACCTTCGGTATAAAGCGTCGTAATTGGTAGTCTTCTACAAATGCACCACATGCCGCTTGATTGCGTTTGCTTCTGGTTGTAAGCCAATTACGCGAGGAGATCAATTTGTGTGCGATTCTTGGTTTTATGAAAGAAATCGAATAATGCTTTACATTGTAAGTAATATTCAAATGATTGTCGGTTTCATGAAACACATTCGTTTTAGGGTGGCATATTTCCCTACACTTACCTTACCTTTTTTAAACCTTCCTTAAGTTAGTTGTACAAATCATTGGATATTTAATTCTTTGAATGCTACCCCCTTCTGCATAAAACGTATCAGCTTAATTAGTACGATCAAAACATTGAATAAAATATTCCTTCCGTAGTATTTGTTTGCTGAGACCTATTTCCTTCCTCCTCAGTTCCGCTTACACACATCTTACATCTAATCAGCCACTGGAGTATTTGATATTCTGGGGCCATTTATATGGAGTGGACAATAATTGCCTAGGTGTAGATCTCTATTTATGGGCTCCTAAACTGAAGATTGTCATTATTTCACATTCTCGCAGATGAATATTTGTATGTTGCTTAACCCTTCAGTGATATCGGTTTTTCATTTAATTAACTTGAAAGTGATTAACGTGTGGCGTCAAAATTTAGTCTTTCCACATGTAAACAACCCAGGGGCGCCTCGTTAAAATAATTCTTCATACAAGTCGCAAATTGAAGCACCATGATCCGACCATGACCGCCGGAGAGAATGGCTTTAGCAAGCCAGGGAAAGCGTCAGAGAAAAGCCATGAGCAGCAGGGGGCGATCGTGTTATTTGATGTTGTGGAATATAATAGGAATGCTAGGTGACCCATTATTTGGTTCCGAAAACAATGTTATGAAATGTAAATGTTCTGGCTTATATAATTCTTGTCAGCCGGCTGATCGTGCTCTTCTTGTACTTCCGGTTTTGTGCTCCATCAATTTGCAAGTGCCAATTTGGTCTATCCCCAAGATAATTTTGCAGTTTTGAATCTTGGTGTCTTTGCATATCGCTTTGACCCTGCATCACTTTTTATGATTATAGCACATTATCTACACAGGCAAGCGTGAAAACTCCTTTCATGGCTATCCATCTTTTTGAGTCAAACGGGGAGAGGGACACCTTGTCGACATGCTGGCAATATATTCTTGTGGCGTTCATTATGCAGTATGTTCTTTCCATGGTGGTCTTGTACCTTGTGAACAGGGACGCCATGTCTTGGTCGTGGTGTAGGCTCTTACTCACCAGAACCTGCTTCACTCCTTTTGCGTTTTAAAACTCGCTCACGTAAGACATCAGGATCAAGTACATCCTTGGATGCAGACCCATTTACTTCTTGATAAGCACACCTGCACACTCATTCTTCATTATTCCCTAGATCTTCTCATTGATGTTGGTGTGTAGTGCATGATCAGGTGAGTAGTTGCTGGAGTCAAAGTTGATGAGGGGTGTCTGCATGTCTGTGTACTGCAGGTGAAGGCCGCTACCATATCCGGACTTCATTGTGTTGTAATAGAAGTCATACATCAGGTGCTTGGAGTGGTCGAGTAGGCACATTCTTACATACACCAGGCTGTTTAGCACTAGGCAGGTCTTGCGCATATGCAAGGCAGCCGGGTTAGCTTCACAGTGGGCATCTCAAAGTCTGCGTAGATCATGCAGGGTGCCGCCAGCTGCTTCTGCCAGACAATGAGTGACCAAAAGGTGTCAGTGGTACAAGGGCGATGGAGGTAGCAAACGACAACACCAGAGGGGAGCTTTTGCTCTTTAAGCTGAGAGCTGGGAGCCATGTAAAGACCAATGCCGAATACGAAGTCCACCTTAGCCCGTACTTGAGAACATGCTCATGCCTGCATATCTCATCAGGCAAATGTACCTCACGCTGCATTTATTCCTCAACATTAACCAGGAACTGCTTGTTGGCGTTAAACGCCGTTCCTGTGCCTATTATGTTCCTGCGTGTTTGAGACTGCGACCCATAAGTAGCCCCCATATAAGTCCTTATGCTCGCGTTGATCTTTGAAACGCCGGATGAGATAAATACTTTTGCCTAGGGTAGGATAAACTAACTCCAAGCATCGTTAATGTTACTTTTTTGTCTGATGTACCTAATCCATAGTGCGTCGTCTTTTTAGCCCCGTCAAACACCGTTTTATATGGGTGTTGTAGACCCAGGGGTTGCCTTCTTCGCCAAGGACATGTATCCCGCCAATATGCTGGGGTGAAAGTGAAGGTTGCTTGTTCCTGCCACCCTCCAGTTGCTGTTCTCATGAAAAACAAACTCAATGATGAGCCAATAGGAAGCCCACTTGTCATAGTGAAGCATGCTGCTAGAGTCGTTCCATGAATAAATCTAAGTTATGTGGTGGGTAATCACATCTTAACAAAGAATCTAAACAAAAGTATGCTACAAAAACATATGACCCGCCAATAGGGTTGAATGTAGGTGATGCTATTATCATCTCGGGGCTCATATATATGAATTTGCAATACGGTGTTATATATATGAGTTGAGCTTTTAGTTACGTAGAGGGGGGGGGCTGTAAAGGCTGGTCTGCTTGGTGAGGATGTCAATAAAAACAAGCACCTATGTACATTGACAAAAGAAGAGAGATAGCACAGGAGTAGACCTCTCTTTATATTCATCAAAGACTATGACTGGTGATCTTATCATGCTTGAGGATAAAATCTTTCGGTATGGAGACCGGATGCTGCAAATACAAAGTATGTTGACAACCAACATAGGGAGCAGTGTAGGTACCTAAGAAACTATATATACATATTGAAGTGTAGTAGATTATAACAGACGCCACGCTGGATCATAGAGTACCTTTATTAGCCACTAGATGGCATTACTCCACGAAGACAGGTTGACATCATACAGGCCATGTTACAACAGAAGTACCCTATATTCACTTTTTGGGAGGTGTAAAAGGGTATGAATGGCGTTTTGGTGATGGAGCCAGAGGGTAAACCTCACCATGTTATCAAGTGTTAAGATCATTTGTATTGGTTTGTCTTCTGGCGTAGGCGCTGCTACTGATTCTTTAGCATTTGTTCTTTGTTATACATCGAACGAATCCATTGGTAGGTTGTAATGCTGACCGGCGGGCTGTAATATCTTAGACCATCCTTTACAGCTGGAACAAGTCAACGATATTAAATTTCATACAACCACTCAAAACAGAGCAGCGACCTCCTCTGTATTATCACTCCTATTGAACTTGATTTGTTGACTGATAGATTCAACATGAAACAATCAACCGTTCCGATGGCACCGCTATATCCAGCTTGTGTTGAACTTTCAGTTATGATGGTACTATAAAGGATGGCCTGCTTTGTGGGGATGTCAATAAAAACAAGGACCAAGTTTTGCATATGGTGTTATCAACTAGTGTTGCGACCTTGTAGGTGTAATTATTGTTGTTAGTCGTTTCCCAGGGAAGGTTATTATGCTATCAAGCCAAGGAATGAGCGTAAAACAACAGAATATTTGACACACCTTCCGAGTTTGCTTTATGTGACCAAGTCAGTTTCAGAACACATGTGAATGCTTTTCGAGACATCTAAGGCAGTATTTTTACTCCTTATTGAACTTGAGTTGTAGACTTGAAGACTCAGCATGAAACAATCACCATCTGCTCTGACATCTATTGCCGGAGCTACCTCATGAGCCGGAGGATGAAGTACCTCACTAGGCTGGGCCATGGACTTATCTAGCTCAGGTATTTTGGCTTGGGGATATAACACGGTTGCAAATACAGCTCGGGAATGAGAGGGGAAAACCAGCCACTCTTACAAAACATATCGTTGTGTGGTTACCAAACTGGACGTTGGTATGTCGTTCATCTTAAACATGGGTGTGGCTTGTGGGCTGTTACTGTCACCATTGTCATAGTGTCAATTGTACTTTGGTTTGAGATAGCAGCTGTGGCATGCAATGGTATTTCAGTGACCAGAAAGTTTATCATCCGCAGGCTGTTGATCAAAGCCAAGAAGCCCAACAAGGGCCGACAGCAAACTGGACTAGATTATCTATCGCAATTACCGACGAAAAGATCTCAGACGAAGAATTCAAGCTTATTCTTGATGAGCTATCTAAGTTCCGTCAGATGACAAAGGTAATAAAGGCCAACACTGCTGAAACTATTGACGACGAGACAAAACACTCGCTTATACAGTGCAGACGAGTGCAGAGGAGGTTTAGGGCTGTTAAACAACTTGTCAGCTGGAGTGAGATGCAGGTTACAAGCCTCAGTTGAAATTCTGAGCACGACCCATAAGTTAGACATAAAAAGTTGTAGCCCTGACCAAAAACAGACTATCTTGAAAAAGATTGTGGTGAAGAAGTACCTACACCACGACCAATACATGAAGTCCCCGTTAATGAAGAAACAGTTTTTTTCCATGGAATGAACATGCTGCTTAGTGCAGGCCACAGAGTACATTGCCAGCATGTCGACAAGGTGTCTCTCTGCCCGCTCAACACAATAAGATGTATAGCTGCGAACAGAGTTTCTACGCTGGCCTGTAGTAATGTTAATTTGCCTACAATTTAACGGGACAGAGTAGGGCACATTGGGGGTCGGTTGAAAATCCAAGTACAAATGTTTTTGAGTGAGTTTGATGCTCTGAATAGGATTATATTATAATCATTTACCTGCACTTAACAACCGTAGATATACTAGCATTTATCGTATAGTAAACATGCAAGACAGGAGCAACGTTCTCAGGGACATCCTTGTCAGGCCATATATCCATGTTTGCCTATTGATCGCCTGCCTGCTCAGCTCCCACCACGGTAGTATTTCACTCCCAAGAATGACTGATACTTCCTGTTTGTATTATGACTGAAGAAATAATGACTTAAGCCAATGGTGCTCTGTCTCATTATAGCATTTTTAATTCTGAATTCACTGAGCCGTGATTCATTCTAAATCTCCATATAAAATCGATCCTTTATTGTTTTGTCGGTAATGTGTTTGGGTATTGAAACGTCACTCAAGCCTCGTGGGAGTAAGAATGCCTACAGCATTGCACATGCACACCTATCTGCGCCATGTAGATTGTATGTATGTATGTATGTATGTATGTATGTATGTATGTATGTATGTGTATGTATGTATGTATGTATGTATGTATGTATGTATGTATGTATGTATGTATGTATGTATGTATGTATGTATGTATGTATGTATGTATGTATGTATGTATGTGTGTGTGTGTATGTATGTATATATGTATGTATGTGTGTATGTATGTCTGTATGTATGTATGTATGTACTAATGTGTGTATGTACTGATGCATGCATGCATGTATGTATTTATTTATGTGTGTATGCATGTTTTTTACGTACGTACGTATGTATGTATTTATATATATATATATATATATATGCATGTATTTATGTATGTTTGTATTGATGTATGAAAGATAAATTCTTAAAAGTTTGTAACTTAACTATACATTTACATGAATATCAAGAAATATCAACGCGTTTTAAGGACAGACGACACCTCAATGTAACTACATACCACAACGTTAACCCTGTATCCCTATTGCACCGGAATCCGACAACCCCCCCCCCCCTCCCCGCACACACACGCTTCACGTATTTCCTGGTCGATAATGTGAGTGTTAACAATCGTGTGGGTGTGCTTATCACGCAATACATTCATGAACAGCTGAATGGTTGTTTGCTGGGGTTTTAACCTGAAGTTGATTTGGAAGGATGTAATCAGTGTACATCTTGTTGACAAACACAGGATTCGGCATGTGGAGACATTGTGTATTGTGTCTGATATATGCCATGTTGGAGGTGGCGCCTCAAGGTGAGTGTATCTTGATGATACACATATTTACATCTTGCCGTATTATAGCGTTGCGATCCGTATGAAAATAAACATAGCCATCTCTGATCACAATATGTTATTGTGGAAGGGGTGAGATGGACATTTGTCCATCATTCTGCACCTTAACATTGGTATTAATGACATGGAACCGTTGGTAAAATCGAATATGAGAGAGACAATTAGCATAAAAGAGTAACCCATCGTATATGTGGATATCTGTCTTATGTAAGAACTACGCAAGAAGACATTTACCAACACGCATGCTTGTGAGACCTCCCATCCGATATTCAAGCTGCTGTTGTTGTCTGGAGCTGAAAGGAATGTGGCTTCATTGCAAAATGCTATTTTAGCTGATGTATTTTGCACATTTGGACCCCATGGAATAGTTAACTGCACAACATAGTTGTAGTCAGTTCAATAAAATTAATTTTAAAACAGGGCTGTCAGGAACGCAAGCTCCCGTGTCAGACACCCTTGAAATTGCCAGCGGACGTTTGACCAAATACCCTACGTCACCGAGCATTATGCGAAGTTTGAATATACATCCATCAATAGAGCCACGGGCGGTGTACTAATGAAAACAGCGACACGGAGCATGGAAGCAAGGAATCAAGAATATAGGTTGGGTGCACACGATCATTTCATAGGTTCCATAAAGTTTCTGGACCACAGTTTTACACCTTCTCTGCTGCTGCTACCTTGGCAGATGCACAGGCTCGCCGCCTTCCTGATCCCAAGATAGCAGATCTGGTGAAGGTCAGAGATTGTCGTCGATCCCAATGTATTAATATATATATATAAATATATATATCATTTATTCGCAAATCGAGGTTCAAAAAAGATATATTAATTAAGCAATATTAAATAAGAAATACATGAGTACCAATTAGTTTGTACATAGAAACACAAGAAGCTCATCTGCCTCTTGCAGTGTTAGAGAAGTTAACAAACTGCCATCGCGCTGCGACACAAACCTCTACATATCGATAATTGAAGCAATTTAACATAATTGACACTATCAAATGTCTCACGCTAACATATCTTACCACTGTAAACATGCCGTGCGACTCAAACAGTACAATTAATGTTTAATTGTTTCAAGATGTGTTGAACGAGATACTGTCGTTAATTGCGCTTAAGAATGATGTTGAATATGTAATTGGTGGTGATGTTAATACTGACCTAAGCAGGGATAACTCACGGCACACTACGCTGCTTAATACGTTCGCTCAGGTCGAACGTATGACATTTTGATCATTGAGCTCATGTTCAACTGTGAATTATACTTATGAACATTCATTTTCGTTTATTACCTCTTGTATTGACCACTTATTTTTTCCGGATAATATGTTCGATTACATTACCGATTATCATTGCTTACATGAAGGTCATAACCTGTCAGACTACAGTCCAGTAATTTTAGAGCTTGAAATTCCTGTTGAATATGTGACCTAGCAGGGCAAAGTAGTGCATACTTTGCCATCTTAGAAATGTGCTAATTCATCTATCATTGAGGCGTTCAAAAGTCAACTCAATGATTTACTTGCTGATATAGAGTTGCCATACGAAGCACTGCATTGTAATGACGCGCACTGTACTGACCATACCGACGCAATTATTTATTATCAATCCTTAATGCATGTATATTAGCGGCTCAAAAGGCTATTCCTTCAGAGGTAAGAAGGAGGGGCACAATGTTTCTATTGCTACTGCATCATCTGGTTCAATATGGCGGGATAATTGGCTTTTAAATCATATATTGATAGGTGAGTTTGAAATCAGTTAATTGTAGGCGGGGAGAAGTGAGACACTTACAGTGGATAATCATAGCATAACAGCGGATGTGGCAAGGCGTGTAATTATCAGTATTTTTATTATTTAATTATAATCATTACAAATGTTCTCTCTTTACTCTGGTATTTGCTTTCCGATGACGCTTTATTCGAATAGATAATGATGTTTAGATTGTATTAGAATGGCATCCTTCTCCCAACATTTTAATAGGTGTTTTCCTTTCATGCTGGTATATCTTGCAGATCGGAATGAATGTGACGACGATAATGGCGAATGTAATCAGGAATGTGTCAACAGTCCTGGTGCGTATCACTGCGCATGTCACATGGAGTATGGACTGCCTGGCGGAGAGAAACATTGTACAGGTAATGGGAATTGATGTTGTAGCCGACTATGATATGTAATTGAGGCGGGAGAAAAGGGCTCATGAATCGTCGTGGCATTAAAAATGCTAGATCTTGCATTACAGTATCTGCTTTCGGATAACACAGATGCGGCATTCTATTTCAGTTATGTTTTGGTGTACTGATATTTGAAATGCAACGCAAAAGGGAAACGCATATATCCAATTTACATTGCTCATAGTTGAGGCAAATCAGATATACACAAGTAAACTTGTAGAGCTGTTGTCGGGCACCTGTTGCAGATGTAACAAGTGCGTTGATGATCCAGACCTATGTAGCATGGATAACGTCGAGTGTATCAACACGCCAGTTTTATACCTCTGTAAATGCAAACCAGGATACACCCTGTTTCAAGGCTCCTATTCGGGTAATTAACGACAGGTACAAAGTCAGCAATGATGCTGCTGTGGACATGCTTGACATGTCAAATATCGCACGATGGAATTTATTCTGCCATCAAAATGCTGCATTTTGTGCTCCATTATGTGCTTTCGGATTACATTATGCGTTTTATATATCAGTAAGGTTTTCTTGCTTAAATACTGATATTTGAAAGGCATCACAAATGTGTTTGATGTAGAAAATGCCGACTTCCAACTTACATTGCAGCAAGTTGAGGCAAATCAATTTTTGACAAATACAAGGTAACATTTAGAGCAATTGTCGGGCACCTGTTGTAGATGTCAACGAGTGCTTTAATGATCAAGCCCTATGTGGCATGGATAACTTTGAGTGTATCAACACGCCAGGTTCTTACCTCTGTGAATGGAAACCAGGATACGCACTGAATCAAGGCTCCTGTTCAGGTAATTTACATGGTTAATCACGACAGGATTAAGTTGTCAAATATAACACAATGGCATTTATCATATCAGTGAAAATGCTTGCGTTCCTGTATTTGCTTTCGGATTACACTGATGCTATTTTATATCTCAGTTATTTTTTCTGCCTTGAATACTGATATTTGAAAGGGATCACGTTGGGGTATGCGTTGGATGTAGGAAATGCAGACATCCAACTTGCATTGCTGACAGTTGAGGCAAATCATTTTTGCACGTATACAAGATAACATTAGGAGCTATTATCGGGCACCTGTTGCTTACGTCAACGAGTGCACTGAAGATCCACACCTATGTAGGATGAATAACTTCGCATGTATTAATACACCAGGTTCATATCACTGTAAATGTACACAAGGATACACACTGAATCAAGGCTCCTATTCGGGTAAATTTGCATTATTAATCAGGACATGTACAGAGCCAGCAATGACGCTAATGCTGAGTTGAGGAAGAACTTTACAATTGCGCAGGTACATCGCCAACATGCAGATCGCATTTATAGTCAAAGGTCAAGGTTTGTTTGCCTTATAAAACATTGATTATATTTTCAGATAAAGATGAATGTGCCTATTTGAATACCTGTCACCAGATTCGTACAAATCTACCTGCCACGATGCAGCTGCCACGATGGATATCGCCCTGATGACGAGCAAGGTGCCATTTGTGCAGGTACTGTTTGGTGTCGGCTCCATGTGGTCAGTGCGTTGGCATTCTGCACATAACGTTAGTATTATAGGAACAGAGCCAGCGTTTTGTTTATACAACGGGTGTTACGTGATTTTCAGACGTTGACGAGTGTTCAGAAGGATCACATCAGTGTTGTCAGACCTGTACCAACACACCAGGGCTGTATCAGTGTGTATGTGAGAAAGGGTTTCACTTATTTATGCAACCATATGCCACTCTGGCATCATCTCAATTTGCTGTTTATAGATGATCAGGACAGTGGCCTGCTGCAGGAGAAGGCAGGACTGAAAAGGCTCACAACTGGTAAAATGGTCATTCTACTTGTCACTCAGCTTCAATATAGTAGTACTTCTGTAAGACTTCGTTGTATTAATATCCGTAAAATATCTATCAATATTTGCTTCATCAACCTTTGCTTCTCAGTTTTTTAAACAATGATTCCTAAAATCAAACCGATGCTATATAAGGTCTAGGGACATATCCTCTTAAAGTGATTATACAATGCGGTATATTTGATTCCAGGTTTGATCATCGGTGTGGCAGTGATGAGTTTAGCCTTTACAACATGTCTGGTGATGCTGTTGCGTGTGTGCATAAGGTATGAATAGTCACAAGGCAATACAATTTTATGGGTCTGACATTTTAAGAGTACATACTTGCCGAGCCTATCAGCAATACGTTTTCAAATATGATTATTTCATGCATGCCACTATGAAACAAAACTGTATTTGGTTCAGACTGAAACGAGATACAAAAACAAATAAACGCACAAGTATATCACAACAACATATTCCAAACGTCGCGCCGTGTTACGAGGACGTGAATTACAATCCACCTGAGGGATCTGCACACTATGAGTTCCACCGTGAAGACTCCACTTACCAAACCGTCACACCTTCTCACAAGTCGTCATAATTGTTGGTCTGATACATATCTAACAAGCATTACTAGATGGTGGTTTTTTTTTCAAGTAAAATTATTATGTAAGGGGATAGATTAGTCTGTCATTCTTAGTTTTATAAGAGATTTAGATTAATATTATAGATGGTGTATAACATAACAATGATTAAATTATTTCAGATTTACTTTTCAAGCTAACATAAAACCGCTTATACACTTACCCTATCTAACCTTGCTTCAGTTAGTAAAAGTAATCATATTCTATTGATCAATCTAGGTCACACCTTCTGCATAATAACAACAAGCTCAATAAGTACGATGTGGATATCGAATAAAATTTGCATTTGCTGCGGCGACCCCACCCTGCTCCTCGTAAATACGACCGCTTACACCTTTTACATCTGCTCAGCCACAGGAGTATTTGATATGTTGATGCGGGACACGAGACAGGAATTGCAGAAATGTAGGAATCTATTTAAGGCATTTTCATTACGTCCAACTCTCACAAATGATTGTTTCATTTTAGAAGTGTTTAAAATATGCATGGAAGGGCACCTGAACAATATGATGTGGTAGAAAATTAGGGTAATGTTAGGTGGACCCTCATTTGCGCACTAAATAACTCCTATCTTAGATTTGAAGCTGTGGCTTGTTTCCCATCTCAGAGTTGATCACCTGATTTGTGATCATCAGACTGGCTTAGACGTGCGTCACACCTCAGATGTAATCTCTGGAATGGCTGGGACGTGCATAAAATCCAAGAATTGATCATCAGATTGGTTCTTGCTTGTGTCATCAACGTATTACTTTGTGATGCAGCGACCCAAGCACCCCAAGCATAAGAGCAGCTCGGCTACATAATGAAATCCAATTGATCATGACCAGGGCTATCTTCAAGCTCCATGCCACTGCCAGTAATAATGTTGCCAATGCACTTCTTCAAACTCCAGTGTCCATCTCGGCATCATCAGCTAAGTCGTAGTTAGGTTCAGTTTCCATCTCAGTATCTTCATTACTGTCCACCCATTCAACCAATTTATCATTGGGCTCGTATTGGGTGCCACTGTGATCTAAACCGTTTCGTTTACTACCTGCATGTGAACAGCTGGATTGATATACTGGCTATGCGGTGAGAAATTCATCTGCATCTTAATTAATGAAGTTTTAAACTAGCCTGAAAAGTTGATCTCACCTTATGTCACAGCTTATTTTTGGAGGCTCACCGTCGTTTAGTTTGGCTGTCATCGAATCTTGCGTGACTAAAGAAAGATTCTACGACTTAATCCCCTCCCCTGTGTTTCTTAAACATTCCGGGACTTTCAGCAGCTCGGCTACATAATGAAATCCAATTGATCATGACCAGGGCTATCTTCAAGCTCCATGCCACTGCCAGTAATAATGTTGCCAATGCACTTCTTCAAACTCCAGTGTCCATCTCGGCATCATCAGCTAAGTCGTAGTTAGGTTCAGTTTCCATCTCAGTATCTTCATTACTGTCCACCCATTCAACCAATTTATCATTGGGCTCGTATTGGGTGCCACTGTGATCTAAACCGTTTCGTTTACTACCTGCATGTGAACAGCTGGATTGATATACTGGCTATGCGGTGAGAAATTCATCTGCATCTTAATTAATGAAGTTTTAAACTAGCCTGAAAAGTTGATCTCACCTTATGTCACAGCTTATTTTTGGAGGCTCACCGTCGTTTAGTTTGGCTGTCATCGAATCTTGCGTGACTAAAGAAAGATTCTACGACTTAATCCCCTCCCCTGTGTTTCTTAAACATTCCGGGACTTTCAGCAGCTCTGCGATAATGTCAGAAACATTGTTCTCGAAATAATCGGAATAAAGAACCGTCCAAAATGTAGCTGTTAAGTCTTAACGTTTCACTTCGGTCATATGCGGTGCAGTTTGCTATCTTTCATGAACTGAAATAAAACCAACGCTGACTTCTCTCTGTTCCTGCAACCGAACGCACATCAATATTCCATTATCCACACCAAGAAGCATATTGAACCGTAAAGAATAAAGCACAAGTCGTAAACGGTCAACAAATCGTGAAGACTAAAGATGACAAAGATTGTTTATCCTCACAACGTATAGTATTTGTGACGTGACAGTCCGAAAATTACCGAATATTAACCAAATTGATGTGGAAACCAGATATTTCTAAAAATTTATATGTTTTTCATGAAAGAAAGAGCATAGTCACTTAGTGTAGGTTTCAAGCAGTAAACGTTGGACAAATGGAACGAAAAGAAATGCCACAATTATAAGAACGAACCAAAACTTCCGTTGGCAAACCACCAACCAATCTCTGTATCTCTGAGTCTAGGAACGCATTATCCAACCCGCTAATATTCAAAGCATATATTCAAAGTATAGAAAACTATGAATGCAATGACATATGACTTAAAACAAAACACATATCATGTTTAGCTATATGCAAAAATGAAATATCAAATCTGGTTTAACTCTGTCAATGGTCCTTCAATGGCTGGTGATGCAAAGGAGCACTGGTAAGCTTCTTCATTAACCTTAGCAGTGTGCTCCATATGTTTGTAAAAATGTCACATTTCTTATTTCTGGGTATAGGGTATAAGGTTTGGCGGTGATGTTTGGGATTCCAAAACCCATATACAGATAGCAAATGGAATCTCAACCACTGAGGGACTGTACCTCAGTGAAGATGGGAGGCAACATCATCTCTTGAAGAGAGCAGACAAAATGACAAATCATTGAATTCATTAGTTATTATGCTGTTAATTTTATGGATGGTAAGACAATATATCAATCGATATAGGATGGAATGGTTGCTTACATCCATCGATTGTCCGTATATCATTTTAAGCAAGGAAAGTCATGTACAATGTCTGCTATTATTCAGTGCATTGATTATCATTACATGACCAAATATTATTTGATCACATACTTATCTGTTGGACCATTTCCTGTTGCTGTCAATATGAAACTGGTGCAATGAAATACGACGAAAACCTCAGTAATGATATATGGTTTGAATGTCAGAGTGAAGGCAAGATGACAAATCAGTGCACCATCATTGAAGGTGCTGGCAATCCTGTTGGGTGCTAAGGAATATATATTAAACAATATATAGACAGTTCATCAATATATGTTTATTTTCATCTATCAAGTGTGTCTATAATTGGGCGATTCTGTTCTAAGAGGATGTGTCATAGGAAATAAATTTAGGTGTAATAATTGATCAAATATTTAAATCAAGTAATCTTTGCAGTCACCCGCAGTAAGGGTTTACAGAATTTTCAATGAATTAGATCATTTCAGTTTTGATTTTTAGTCTCAGTTTCGCAGTGCTGATAACTCAAGACTCAGCAGCATCCTCACATCCTGACCAAATCTATGGCTAGGACGGAGATATCGGTAGATTTTCCAATTACATTGTGACCCCTTGGAATAGTTTGCCAGCAATCATAGTTCTAAAACAGGGATTTCGGGAACACAAGCTCCCGTGTCAGAGACCCTTGAAATTACCAGCGGACGCACGGCCAAATACTCTTGTCACTGGACACCTTAGGCGAAGTTTGAACCTACGTCCATCCATAGATCCACAGGTAGTATAGTACTAAAGACAGTGACTCGGAGTATGGAAACTAGGAATCAGGAACACAGCGCTTGTTCAAAGAGCGATATTAGCTGGTGTGCACGCGACGACTGATGTCACTTTGGCAGATACCCTGGCGCCCCGACTTCCTGATCCCAAGATAGCAGATATGAGGAAAGTCTGAGATTGTCGACGCTCCCAATGTTCAAATAGTTCTAAACGCTTATCACTATGGAAATATCATATTCAAACTATTGGTGTGCGTTGTTTCGAAATAGAACTGTCTAATGGCCCAGACTACCATGATGGGAAGAGTAGGGGTAGGGGCATTTATGTTGAGTCAAAGAAGAAGATTATGATTGGCCGTTGATGGGTGGGGGTAGGATTGAGTGTCTTTACATCCGTTAATGACCTTTAGTGGTCGGAAACTTATAGTGCAGGGTAGCTGTATCTCAATTTCGACGCCCGGAAGCAATATGAATCAAGCGCCGGTGATGGCGACAGTTCCCTAAGCATGTTGAATCTCATTGTAGCTGAACGCATATGATCCATGAACTGTATCGAGTGCATTTGGATAAAGGAATTATTGATTGATGCTGGACATACGCGTGCCGATTAATCTGTCTTAAATCAGTTTAGGACTTATTGAATGCCACGTGGATAGCTAGCTTTGGGCTTAGACCCAGGATAATTTTACCCCTGGGGTCCCGGACCCTTAAATAATTCTGGCTTGTTAGAGCCTTGTTAAAGTGAAGGTGAATATGTTTTTTTCAGGAAAAAGGTGTTATGGCCCGACTATATTGGTAGAAAATAGTTTGATGTCCATTAGCAGGGCGCCAAAACAGCCCTGACCAGTCATCACCATTACGTGATTACCTGACATTATCTGACAAATATGAATACAAGAAAATGTGCTACCCAATATTCACAAACAGACGGACAAGCAGATGCCAGAGCAGCGGTTTATGATCAGCTCTACTTAAGAGCAGATGTGAAAATCAAGATCTGAGTTATTCCAAGATATCAAAAGTGCTAGAAAACAGTCAACACATATTTGCAAGACTAAAATGATAACAAGCTCACAGAGAATAGGCGTGCCAAAAGCTGAGAACATATGTTCTTGAATAACAAATAGTTATGCAGATAAACAACATATGTAATTCAAGTCAATTTCCTTTAAATTATGAACATGATGTTAAGAATAAACGAAACTTAACCTTTCCATAGGTTATGCAGGCTACCTTGATTTATGTTTCGCGATTTCTTGTGGTTTTTTTTCACATTATTGCCATTCATAGTTGTGATTGACGACGTTATATGTACTATCATTGGGGACAGCACCGCTCAATACAATGACTCCCACAATGTCACGTTATGACGTTAAAATTATATGCAAAAGTTGCTGATCATAGCGTTTGGTGTTGGACAAACATTCATCAAAGACATTCGTGAAATAACATATATCGCGTGTGATTGTAAGACGCTTAAACAGCTATGATCAACAGCATGACAGAATTATCTCTACATAATGCACTGTTACCGTTATCGATCAGACTAAGGCTTATTGGGCCGTTAAATACTGTGGAACGGTAAACCCCCCCCCCCCCCCCCCCCCCACCGAATCGCTAACAAGCTCCCCCCCACCCCCCACAAACACTTTCTCTTATACATCGCCAGCACCCCAAACACCTGCCAACCACGAGCAGGGCGTTGTCGATTTAAAAACCAAGCCAATTCTGAACATTACTTCCTGGTCGGCAAGGCGAGCGTTAACAGTCGGGTCGGATAGGTATGAATAAAAGGTTCTAATGTGCTTAATATGCAATGCATTTATAAAGCCTTGGAGGGTGAGTCGCTGGCATTTTATCTAACAATCTGGAACTGATTCTGAGCGATATAATCAACTTACTGGATACGGCATGTGGAGACTTTGTGTATTGTGGCTGATATATGCCATATGGGAGGTGGCGCCTCAAGGTGAGTGTATCTTAATGATACACATATTTACATCTATTGAACATGAACAGGAATTACTACTTATGTTTATAAAACGATCATGACCGAAAATGATGTTATATGAATGTACCGAGTCGAATGCGCAGGCCTCGACCAGAAGATAAACATAGCCATGTCTGATCACAAAAAAGGTTGATACAAATGACATGGAGCGGGTAAACGCTGCTGGTAAGATTCACTTATCAGTAAGAGACAGACGTTTGTAACTCATCGTTTCAGTAGATCGATCAAATAAAAACTAGTTGTTGAACACCACCCCCCACCCATCCCCCCCCCCCCCCCCCCCCAAAAAAAAAAAGTTGTTGTTGTTGTCTGGAGCGCGATTTGGCTGAAATGCTATTTTCGAGGATGCATTTTCCTCGTATGTAACAAAAGGATCTTTTTTAAATGAGGAAAAGGATCGCGTAAAAATGCTGATCAAACCTCTGAAATGCTGCATTTAATGGGATTGATATTCGCCTTGTGATGTCATTAGGGATGACTCGTCAGCTAATCCACCATGGCTGTTACCATTCATATATGTTACCGATCTGGGCGACCTACAAGTTCCTGCTACTAATGAGTCTAACTCTGAGAAGCTCTAAAATCGAGCTCAGTAAAGCATCGTCACCCAAAGGCGATATAACATGCATACGTCTCATGTTTTAACTTATTGTTCTATTATTCACGCTGACTCATCCACTAAGGTCTGTGACACAAATACAGTAACATGAATAATCAGAAAGGCCTATTGATCTCTTGTTCTCAATATCTCTTTAATTACTTTGGGTTTTTTGTAACAGTCTATTAATTAAAACAACAGCCTTCATCCTTTATCAGGTTTCAATACCTCTGTAGCCAATTTCCCATTTTTGTTCTTTTGTACGAAGCCATCACAGCCTTACCATGGCTCACGTTCGAGCTGTATCAGATTTTGGGTATTCTGCTCGGTAATACTCGTGGGTCTAAATAAACGAGTGTTGATGCAATACGTGATAGTGGATATCACTTACAACCTCGGGTCGGGACAGTCGTTGAACACATTGGATGCTACACAGATAGCGACCCTTAAAATTCTGAAATTCAAAATCTGTAAAAGTTTTTCTTTACCTTGTATTTTCAATCTCTCCCATGAGCATGATTATGATGATATCCTTTTACTCCATGATCATTTTAAAGGAGTAATGTGCATTTTCTGGGATGGGGCCTGAACTGTAAGGAATAATAAATATAGTTATATCTGCATATATATACATGTATATATAAATATATATATGTTCACACATATTTCCCCTAATATACAAGCATATATAGATATGTATATGCATTTATATATTTATATATATATATATATATATATATATATATATATATATATATATATATATATATATATATATATATATATATATATATATGCATGTATCTATACACGCGCTGTACGTTATAATGTTTGCTATACATCTGTCCTACCCCCACCAGCCCCCACCCACACCCCAAATGACACTTCGTTTTGAATGGGTTAACGAGGGAGAGAACAGAGCGAAACCCTACTCAATGCACATTAAAATCCAGTCAGTGGAATGAGATCAATGTTAGCCGAAATGAAATAAACTTCACTTCACGTCCATGTTTGCTTATTGATTGCCGGTCTACTCAGCTCCCACCACGGTGATTTGTCAGACAGTTTATGTTTGCAATGTGACTGAAAAAAATATTTACATAAGCTCAAGTGCGTTTATAGCACACTTAAATTTGAATTCACTGGGCGTGATTCATTCTAAGCACTTACATAAGATCGATCCTGTCTTGTTTGGCCGGAAATGTTTTTTGGTATTGACAAAAGTCATTAAAGCCTCTTGCCAGTAAGAATGCCTCTAGCGTTGCACATGCACGCCGCTTGATGAGAAACGCAGGATTCGGCATGTGGAGACTGTGGGTTTTGTGGCTGATAGATGCCATATAGTAGGTGGCGCCTCAAGGTGAGTGTATCTTAATGATGCAGATATTGACAGCTTGCCTTTTTATATCCTTGCGATCCTATGAACATGAACATAGCCAGCTCTGATCACAATATGTCACTGGGGAAGAGGTGAGATGGACTTATGCCATAATTTTTAAACTTTACATTGGTATTAATGACATGGAGCCGTTGGTAAGATCGAGAGTACCAGAGAGACAATCTGTATGTCAGAGTTACTCCTCGTTCATGTAGATAGGTGAATCATATAAGAACTAGTTGTCGAAAACCAAGAAGACATTCATCAATGCAGATGCTTGGTGAGAACCCCAACCATATGTTGCTTGAATTTATAATGTTATTTTTGCTGATGCATTTTGTAGCAGAGGGATTCTTTGTATATGTTGATTAGGATCGCATGAGAATGCCAATCAAACCTCAAGAATACGGCATTTAATGCGACTGATGTTCCCTATTGTTTCCACCATAAGACCTGCGACGTCACGTGGAATGACTCGTTAGCCTAACCACCATGACAGGTCCCATCAAAATGTGTTACCGATTTGTGCAACTTTTTGTTACGAACGATATGACATTCGCATGTCTCCATTTTCAACTGATTGTTTTATTGTTCACGCTGACCTATCAACTAAGGTGTATAACACCAATACAATGATCATCAATACCTTTGAATCTGGTTCTTTTGTTCTCAATGTCGCTTTAATTTCCATGCATACTTTGTAATAGACTACTTGTATATACCGAAGCACATCATAGGATTTTAGACTTGAAGCAAAAGTCTTCCCCCCCCCACACCTTTCTTATCCTTTTTACGACGACATCCTGGATCTTTATGAGCAGTATCTGATCTAGGGTAAGCTGCTCGGTAATACCGGAGTGTCTAGATCAAAGAGTACCGATGAACTATGTGAGAGTGGATATCAATCACAACATCGAGTCGGGAAAGTCGTTAGTTGATGTGAAGGTGCAGATTTAACTGCCAATTTAACCTGCCTGATATGTTTACTACAATAGCAAGTGAGCACCGTCTACAGAAAGAGACCTAACGTTTGTTTCTATCATGTGGCTGTACCAAGTTGTCATCCACTACCCTTGCTTGTTCAGTCACAGAACGAGTGGGATGCTTCAAAGATAGCGATACTAGAATTCTGACTGGGAAAATCTACAGACATAGACAGAACATAACGGTCGACTGGTGCCTCAACGAATGCCTCATACAAAGAGGTGATCTGTTCGCAGGATTGGAGGTGCGCTATTCGGTTAATAAACAATCTCTGCCTTAAAAGTTAATTTTTCTGATCTGGTCAATCAGTTATACTGAGGGTGTTGTCCATGGTTCCCAGGCCGGCTACGTGTGTTTATGTGGAAACGACACGGATCACACCAAGCACGGACTACAACGTCCTGATAGCGAGTGCAGAGATTCATGTACAGGCAATATGAGAC
The DNA here is from genome assembly GCA_034190875.2 of Urechis unicinctus. Classification (NCBI taxonomy): domain Eukaryota; kingdom Metazoa; phylum Annelida; class Polychaeta; order Xenopneusta; family Urechidae; genus Urechis; species Urechis unicinctus. Next base: position 5,580,599 of record CM067352.1, on the reverse strand, counting down.
AGACCTGTGGTGGACAATGGCGTCTGGATATCTACAGAGGTAATAGGGAGAAGAACAACGTTCCCATTGCATCTGCATTATTAGGTGCTATATGGGGAGCCAATAGGTGTTTAAATCATATCTGCATTGGTGCATTTGAATCCAATTCAAACCGGGAGAGATACTTATGAACGAGAGAAGTACCTGGTGTGTGCATATTATTTTGGCCATGTGTGACAGTGTAGTTGTGATTTGACTGCAGATTACAATGAATGCTCGCAGCATAACGGCGGATGTGGCATGGCGTGTATCAATACACCCTTGTCCTACTATTGTGATTGTCATAACGCAGCGGAGACTGAAGAATGCAGCTGCCGGGATGGGTTTGACCCGATTGTTGGAGGCAAAATGCTTCAATGCACAGGTAATGATATGAAAATGAGTTCACGTCAATACTGATCTTTCTACTCAATTCCTGTAAATACTTAAATTTGATTGATATTGGCAGGAAAACCATCCCCTATTTTAATAGGTGTTTTCAATTCATATTGGTAAATACTGCAGATCGTGATGAATGTGACGTCGATAATGGCGGATGTAACCAGGAGTGTGTCAACAGTCCTGGTGCGTATCACTGCGCGTGTCACATGGGGTACCGATTGGTGGGCGGAGAGAAACAAAATTGCACAGGTAAACAATGGAATTTGAATGGTTGACCAAGTATGTTATTTGAGTGAAGCGGACAAAAATGGGTCATGTTGAACATTGCAAATGACCGATCGTCTGCTCTCGTGTTTGCCTTCGAATTATACTGATGCTGCATTCTATTTAAGAATCTTTTTTAAGTTCTGATATTTGAAAGGTATCACAGGCTATGCGTTTGATATAGGAAACATTGCAGATTGCTAAGTTAAATCAGATCGTGACATATACAGCTTAACAACTAAATCTGTTTGGCTACTCGTGTTTCAGACATCAACGAGTGCACTGATGATCCAGACTTATGTAACATGGGTAACTTCGAGTGTATGAACATGCCAGGTTCATACGAATGTAAATGCAAACCAGGATACATCAATTATCATGGCTCCTGTTCAGGTAATTAACATGATGAAACACGACAGGTGCTAAGCAAGCAAAGCCGCTGACGTAAATATATCTAAATAGCAAATATTATTCAATGACAGATATTGACGAATGTAGTCTTGGGGATGACAAATGCAACCAGAACTGCAACAACATTGATGGTGACTACATATGCAGCTGTATGCAGGGGTATGAATTAGCCGGGGAGGAACTCTACAACTGCACAGGTGATCAACAGTTTAAGGGGCCAAAGGTCAGGTTACAGTTTGTTTGTTTGCCATATTAAACATAAACTGTATTCAGATGAAGATGAATGTGCTGGCGTGAATACCTGCGACCAGGTGTGTACAAATCTACCTGGAGGATACAAGTGCAGCTGCCATGCAGGATACCGCCCTGATGACGAGCAAGGCACCAGCAGTGCAGGTATTGTTAGTCTTGCGTTCTTATTTGTTTTTGTACATTGTCAATGTCATTGTCAGCATAATTGTATACCAGCAAATGGTATAATATGCTAAGGATGCAATTAGATTTATAGATATTAGCTAGTGTAGAGAAGGATTGCATCAGTGTGCCCAGACATGTGTCAACAGACAAGGGTTGTACCGGGGTATCTATCAGTAAATATTGACATAATAAATGTATGTAACGATGAATGCATCTGAAGATGATCTTAATGGGGAAGAATTGCGCAACTGCAAAGAGCAGAACTATAAAAGGCAGTATAATGTGTTTATTTAATAATTATCGAGTCAATAATTGTTTGCGTCCAGTTATGTGTCGACGGTTATTTATGTAACCATATGCCACTCTGTCTTCATGTTAATCTGCTGTGCACAGATGTCCAGGACAGTGATCTGCTGGAGCAGATTGCAGGAATGGAAAGGCGTACAACTGGTAAAATAAACATTCTTCTTGTCACAGATATTCAGTATAGCAATGTTCTTGTATGACATTGTTGCATTAATATCCGATACATATCTTTTAGTATTTGCTACATCAACCTTTGCTACTCAGTTTGTACATAACGATCCCTCAAGCCAAATCTAGGCTTTTCAAGATCGAGGCACAATGACCTCTTACGTGATTCTACAATGCTGTATATTTGGTGCCAGGCTTGATCGTCAGTTTGACTGTGATGAGTGTAGCCTTTGCAACCTGTCTGGTGATACTGTTGTGTGTCTGCATAAGGTATAGATATTACACAAGCAATACAACATTCTCAGCGTCTGACATTTTAAGTCGATATATATACCAAGCCTATTAGATATATGCATTTAAACATGATCATGTGCTTCATGCAGGAAACAATGAAAAGATAACGAGTGTATTTTTTCAGACTAAAACGAAATGACAAAACAAATAAACGCACAAGACCATCGCTACAAGATATTCCAACCATCGCACCGTGTTATGAGGACGTAGCAAATTACAATCCACCTGAGGGGTCTGCACACTATGAAGGACTCCAAGAGTTCCACATTGAAAACTCCACCTACCAAACCATCACACCTTCGGTCCAGGCGTTGTAATTGGTAGTCTACTACAAATGCATGCCGCTTGATGGCGTTTGCTTCTGGTTGTAAGCCAATTACGCGAGGAGATCGATTTGTGTGCGATTCTTGGTTTAATAAGAGAATCGAATAATGGTTTACATTGTAAGTAATATTTCAATGATTGAGCAATTTCAGGGTTTACGTTTGCAAGTTCCATGGAACACAGTCGCGTTGGTGTAGCGTTTTCCCTCACTAACGTTATCTTTTTGAACCTTGCTTCAGTTAGTAATGCAAATCATTAAATGTTGTTTTCTTTGAATGCTACTTCTTCTGTATTAAAAACTAGCAGCTTTATAAGTGCAATCAATTTGTTGAATAAAGTATTCTTTCCGTAGCATTTTTTGCAGAGCCCTATTTTCCTCCCCATACACCTTCTAACATCTAATTACCCTCTGGAATATTTGATTTTCTGGTGCTGTTGGAGCGGACAATCATTGCATCAATGTAGTTTTCTATTGATTGGCTCCGAAAATACAATTGTAATTATTTCCGATACTCTCGAAGGATTTTCTGTAAGTTGCTTAATCCTTCAGTAAAATCGACGTCAAATTTCGTCGTTCCACATGTTTACAACCCAAGGGTGCCTTGTTGATTAATTTGACACCATGCGTCATACAAGTCGCAAATTGAAGCAGTATGAACCCACCATGACTGCCAGAGAGAATGACTTAGCAAATCGGGAAGCGTCAGAGAAAAAAACATTATTATTTGATGTTGTGGAATATAATAGGAATGCTAGGTGACCCCGTATTTGGTTCCAAAAACAATGTAATGAAATATAAATGTTCTGGCTCAGATAATTCTGCTCATTCCGCTTATCGTGCTCGTCTTGTACGTCCAATTCGAGGGTTTTGCGCTCCAGCAATTGACAAGCGCCCATGTGGTCTATCCCCAAGATCCATTTGCAGTTCTAAATCTTAGTGCATTTGCATGTCGCTTTGACCCTGCATCACGTTTTTTTATTATGGCATCTATAATCTAAGTCGTACAAGGTGAGAATATATTTGTGCTTATTTGATACATATATCAATATACAGGTTTTCCTGTAGATCTATTTATATTTAGCAACACCCTTCTGTTTATACAGGTCTCTGTGTTGAGATGTGACGAGCCTTTGTCGAGGGAAATTATTGCCTTACAGCAGAGGGATCGTCACAGAAGGCTGTTTTAGAATTTAAATATTTCAATGGAATATGATCTTCTAAAAAAACATTTTTGCAGCGATTGAGAAATATAAAAAACGGATAGGTTATACCGTGAAGTCAGTGTGATGCAAGTTAATTAATACCTTGTGGTCCCATCTTTTCATCTTTCTCGGCGACAAAACATGTTTAAGCATTTGGTTTACCGATGTAAAACATTACTTGATGTTTACAGAATTTGATATTCTGCTGCTGTTTATATGGAGCGGACAATAATTGCCTCAATGTGTCTTTTGATGGGCTTCGAAAATAGAATTTCAATTATTTCTGATTTTCTCGGATGATTATCTCTATGCTGCTTAATCCGTCAGTAAAATCGGCCACTGCATACTGGTGTCTTAAGTTTTTGGTTAAAGCATTTCACAATAGCCTGGTCTCAATGGACATCCACACGACCCATGCTTGGCTAGCGGGTGGCTCACCACAACCTTGAACCTCTGTGAGGGGTTGACCTGAAGTGATTTAGGCCCATACATAGGTTTTCGCTTGTATATCCTTTCAAGAGCGCCTACACCATTCTCAGCTATCCACTGCTTTGAGTCAAAGGGGGAGAGAGACACCTTGTTAACGTGGAGCCCATGTTCATTTCGTGGCGAAACCACCTTCTTGACATCAAGATCATAGGGCGGAGACCAACATACTCCTTGATTGGCACGCCGGCGCACCCATCCTTCATCATCCCCAGAACCTTCTTGTACACAGTGCTGTAGGGGCTACGGGAGGGATAAAAGTTACTAGTTTCAAAGAGATGCCCATCTTCCTTCATGACAACATACACGTTAGGCTTGCGTTTCTCCATAAGCAGAGAATCCATATCCGTGTACAACAAGCCAAGGTTCTTGCCAAGTGGTATTGAAATAAAGGTCGTACATCAGGTGCTTTGAGAGGTCGAGTATACATATACCAACATACACTGGGCGGTTCAGTTACAGGTGCATGTGCAGAGCAGCCAGGTCATCATCAAACACCTGATAACGCACATACACTGGCGAATATACTAGCATTCTTTCTTCTTTCTTTGAGCAAACAATTTTTACATTAACCGCCTCCAGAGGTTATCCACAGTCTCACAGTCTTATTCATCGGCTTATACAGAAGCTTGTCATAGTCGGTGAGTAGCTCAAGTTTCAACCCTGTGCTCTTAAGAAGTGCGTCCCACCAAGACCAGGGCTGGTGTAGTAGTAGGCCGGATCTAACCCGTACTGCAAGACATGTCTTGCAGAACACCTACAATACATCTGCCAAGAGCAGTACATCTGTCCGCAGATACAGGTCATGGAGGTTTCCCATGTTTTTACAGCCGAACACGCTCCAGACCTTATGCACATAGGCATAGTATACACTGATGCAGTGTACGATTGTGGTCTTCCCATCCTAGCCAAAACGTTCAGGGTTAGATAAGCATGCGTTTGACTTGACTGGTCCACTTCACCAACCGCTCTTGTATAATAACAGCACTCTGGTCCAGGGCAACGCCCAGGTTTTCAGAGGAGAGAACCACCTGCTGCTTATTACGCAATACAGGTTCAACATACTCAGTGCTGTCATCATCGGCGTGCATGGAGAGTCTTACCTTAAGGGCAAACTGGCACTTGATTCCACCTAGCTCTTCCAGCTAACTATTGAAACACAATCGTTTTGGGCATTATGCGCTCTCTGATTATGAGACATGTTTACTATATAAATCCAATAGTCTAAAAGAGAATTTTTTGATACGCAAAAAACATCGACTATACAGCAAGCGAACTTTGACCTTGCCAGCAGCGCCACAAGATTTCTAATTTTATACAGTGGGGAATCCCCGTTCAGTGGGGTGGCTTTCGAGTCAGTGTCCCTTGCTATAGGCCATTGTGAAGCAATTTATTGGACAAGACCAAAACCACTTTGTTTGACTTTGTCGAACCCACAAACTATGCACAATCCTACCTTATTATTTTTACAGCCTTCTTACAACCCGTACAAAGACGATAAACAACACCATGTTGTATCTTATATCTGTGTAATCCTCAAAATTCTTGCTCTTGCGTACAGGGCCTGTTACTGGAGTATTTCTTCCCGAGTAATTTCCATGGGCACTTATTGTCATTTACTACCATTGTTATATTTATAGATCTCTTTTTTCTAATTGGTAATACCGTCTGGGTGCAACTGGGTATCAGGCGGCACCACAAGCAGCTACTTCTTTACTAAGCCACGAAGTGATCCATCCAACAAACAGTATAGTACAGGCTCACCAGATTGAGTGACAGAGTGTCCAATCAGGTAAACATTGAGTGATCATGCAGGGTCGGTGGACCAATGCTGGTGGTCTTGCTCTACCTCACACGGCTGGTAGAGGAAGCGAATGCCAACACCAGAGAGAAGCTTTTGCTCTTTGACCATCAGTGGGCGCGCTGGTACGACTGAAGAGGGCTTTTGTGCAACTCGTTTTGCCTTTATAGCAAGCGGGTCACAACATTATTTATGGCAGAGACAACAGCCAGTAGTCAAGAAACCCCTCAGTCGATCGTTTTTCGCATCCTTTAACCCTATGGTTGGTGTCCAAAGAGTCGCTCAGCAAGAGAGCGGTTAAAGCGTTCCACTATACCCTGGTCCGTATGAATATTCACGCGGCCACACCTGACTGATGAATATCCTCATGAGTGCACCTGCAACTTCTTTAGCCTCTTTTAAAGTCAATGTCTCTGCCACTTTGAAGCAGGAGGCAACATCAATCACCGATGGGGCATACTTTTAAGTGCAGCGCTTCACTATGTAATCAAATAAGAGATTAGATTTGTGCACCTCATCAAATTTTAGTCTGGCAATGTTTTATGGCACTTGCAGATAGATTTGCCATATAGCTTGCTTTGTTAGCCACCTCCAGGCAACTTCCTCAGAAACAGTTTGCAGTTTCGGTATGCTAAGTGTACAATTTTATTCATCGTGAGCATATTAGATCTGTGTTTCGTAGTGGGCAATAAAGATTTATATTCAGGCATATGCTTATGTTAAGATTTTGGCCAGTGAAATTTGTGTTTTGAAAGTTACCAGCCCTGATTGCTGGTAGCTAATTGCGATTGTTTCCATTCCTGCTAGTGTATGAATGGTATTGCGATGTATGACAACGAAGCATGGATTTGACCACATAATACAGTCAATGTTCGCAACATCACGGCGGATGTGGCGAGACGTTATCATCAGTAGTTTTTTTATTTGCTTCTGGTCATTACATATGTTCCCTCTTTACTCTAGCACTTAACGATGACACCCAGTTCGAATAAATAACGAATGGAAACCAATAACCCAACCTTGTTATAAATATTTTCCTATCATGACGGTGTATCTTACAGTTCGAGATGAATGTGGCGTCGGTAATGGTGGATGCAACCAGGAGTGTGTCAACAGTCCTGGTGCGTATTACTGCGCGTGTCACATGGGGTACGGATTATTTGACGGAAAGAAATGTACAGGTTATGGCTTTCTATTTCAGTTTTTATTGTGTTTAAATACTAATATATTAGAAATGCATCGCAAAAAGGTCATGCGCTTGATGAGGTAAACGCATATATACAATTTACAGTGCTGATAGTTTAGGCAAATCAGACATATATAAGTAAACTGGCCTAACTATTGTCGCACACCTGTAGATAAAAAAACGAGTGCTTGGATGATCCTGACCTATGTAGCATGGATAACATCGAGTGTATCAACACGCCAGGTTCATACAACTGTGAATGCAAACCAGGATACACCATGAAACAAGGCTCCTGTTCAGGTAAATAACATGATTAATCACGACAGGTACAAAGCCAGCAATGACGCTGCTGTTGTTGTCAAATCAAATATAGCCATGAAAATGCTCTTTTTTTTGCTCCCGTATTTGTGGAATCTCAAGAGTGCTTTTAGACCGCGCACAAGTAGCGGAAAGAAAGTGACTCAGGCAGGATCAATTGTACAAATTTATGCCTGCTAAACGCCAGATCAGTTAAAAGTAAAGCCGACATTCTTACGGATTATATTGTGGTTCATAATTTATACATCTGAGCCTTAAAAGAGACGTGGTTACAACCCGGAGAAACGAACGATCTTTGTCCGAATGACTTTGCTTTGCTGCAAATTACACGACAAGCAAGGAAAGAAGGGGGAGTTGGTATACTCCATGGGACAAACATTCGTTCAGACAGTATCAGAACATCTGGGACGTAAAAATATTTCGAGTACATTCACTGCGCCATTCGCTCAAATTCAAAACACTTGTACCGAGCTCCACCAAGCACAAAGAACAAGCTCTCCCATTCTCTGTTTATGAGTGAGTTTGCAGCTTCTCTATAGAAACAACACAGGAAAATCTGCTTTTTATTGGACATTCCAATAACCATGTCGATGTTGTTGATAACACAGAGGCAACCCAGTTTAAAGAGCTTTTGTTGTCATTTGATCTCGTGCAACATGTTCAGGGAGAATCACCCAGTCATGGACATACTCGTTATCACACGAACATTGGACGACACTGCAAGTGACATTTCCTTCTTTCTTCACGGTAGTATTTCTGACCATGCAGCTATACACATGAACCTTAGTGTATAAAAATGCCACGCATAAGAAAATAACGTACAGGAAGCTCAAAAACATTGACTTGATTTCATTCAAACACTTCTTGAGCAACAGTCAATTGCAGCTCAGGAATCGTGAGTGGCATGCCTCGATGATCTTTCAAATACGTATGACTCTATGCTCAGATGCGTTTTGGATAAGCACACTCAACTAACAACCCAACCACGGAATGGTTTAATTGTGACATCAGAGAGAAGAAGCAAGCTATCAGGAGATCTGAATGACGTTGGCGAAGTATGCCAGTCAGAGTTTTGATACACACTGTCGGTGGGTTGATTCACTCTGTGCTGCAGCAAGAGCTAAGTATCTTAAGGCAGCGATATGGGAGATTCCAATGATCCACATAAACTTTTTAAGATTGTAGAAAAACTGACACATGCAAGGGAAGAGACCAAGCTCCCAACATCTTGGCGGATGAATTGACACTGTATTTTTTGCACAGAAAATATCTACCGTCCGATAGGAATGAGCGAAGATGCAATGGAACTTACCAGACGTCGTCCCTGAGAAATGTTGTCACTCTGAGCTTAGAAAATTCCAACAAGCAACAGAAAGTGAAATACGTAAATATTTCACTAAGGCAGCTCCAACGTCGTGTAGACCCATTACCAATGGATGCTAAAAGAATGCAAGGACATCCTTCTACCTGATATTACACAAATGGTCAATATTGATCTAGCTTCTGGCTAATTGCAATCATGACATCCCTGCTTAAAAAGAATAATCTGGATCTTGATTTATTGAAAAAACTATAAATTATTTTCAAATATGAGCTTCATATCCAAATTAACAGACAAGGTTGCAGCCAATCGATTTAAGAACTGTTAATTAGCCAATCGACTTGACGACAAGTATCAGTCAGCCTACAAACCTGCCCATAGTAATGAGAGTGCTCTTCTCATAGCATTCAACGATATTGCTAGTGCACAGCGTTTGACACTGTTGATCATGAAATCCTGTTACGGCGCCTTTTAAACAGTTTACGCCTAAATGAAAAATGCAGCTCAAACCGCTACCAACGAGTCCGTGATGAAGGCAGGTATTCTGTTACACACCAACTGATATGTAGTGTGCCACAAGGTTCAGTCATTGGACCATTATTAGTAACTGCCTACAAATCACCATTTGGGAATCTTTCAAATAAACAAGGTCTGCAGTACCACCTATATACTAATGATACCCAAATCTATTTACCATTTACTCCTACGCAAAAATATGCGGATGATGCACAAGCCAAATAAGCAGAATGCATCAGATAGAAAAAAATTATGTACGTCAAACAATTTTCTAAAAATAAATGAGGATAAAACCTAAATTCTTTTTTTTTTGCATTTCGATACAAATGCCAGACGTCGTTTGTTCCAGTTAATTTTGGCGATATGACAGTATCTACATCAGAAACAGCCAGAAACTTTGGTGGTCTGATGTTATCAAGTCAACTCAATCTCTCTTTCATCAGATTAGAAGTTCAAGTGGCATAAGAAAGTACCTGAACCAATCCACAACTGAAATTCTTGTCCACGCATTTAAATCGTCTCGGCTTGATTACTTCTATTCGCTGCTATATAGAGCCCATTCATACCTTCACGCAAAACACGCCCAAAATACTGCCGCCCCACCTCGTTGCAAAAGGAAAGCACGGAGATTATATTCAACACACCATGCGTACCCTCATTGGCATCCTGTGGAAAAAGCAATGTATTCAAAAATGTTGACCTTTAAGGGTGTAATCAGAAACGCGCCAAGCTACCTACAGGAACTTACTGCTGAATACCAACCTCCAAGGGAACTTCGATTTATGGACAAGTATCTGCTTCAAGTGCCAAACTTTTTAAATATGTCTTCATACGGTACCAGAGGGTTTATTAATTCCGCAACAAGTTTGTGGAAAACACTTCATATCGTCGTTCGTCAGTCAATTACACTTGATGTATTTAAATCAAAACTCAAGACATTCTTTTAAGTCAGTGCTGCAACAATTGAAGGGCTGCTTAAGCAGGATTATTTCATGGAAGCAGGCGCTATACAAATTGTTTTGTATCAGGACATGTACAAATCCATCAATGACGCTAATGCAAATATGCATAAGTTCAAATCTATATTATATTTTTACAGATATCGACGAATGCAGACATGAGGATGACAAATGCAACCAGAACTGCAACAACACTAATGGTGCCTACGTCTGTAGCTGTATGAGAGGGTTTGAACCTGTCGGGGAAGAACTTTACAACTGCACAGGTAAACTGGCAACATGCATGACGAATTTTAGTTACAGGCAACTGTTTGTTTGCTTGCAGCATTTAACATTGATTATATTTTTAGATAAAGATGAATGTGCCTACGCAAATACCTGCGACCAGATTTGTACAAATCTACCTGGCGGATACCAGTGCAGCTGCCATGATGGATATCACCCTGATGACGAGCATGACACTTATTGTCAAGGTACTGCTAGGTTTTGGCTCGACACGCGTTGGCATTCTGCACATAACGTTAGTATTATCACAACACAACCTGTTACAGTCAGCGTCTTGCAATACATCAAGTGTTACGTGATTTTCAGATGTTGACGAGTGTTCAGAAGGATTGCATCAGTGTGACCAGACCTGTATCAACACACCAGGGCTGTATCAGTGTGTCTGCGAGAAAGGGTATCATTTGGAACAGGATTTACACACATGCTCAGGTGGGTAATTTACATGATGTACATGATTAAGTGCAAACCATAGTGCAATGTGCACTGCATAAATGAATATTACGATGAATGCAGCATGCAAAGATATAGTGGCTTCTACTGGAGTTGACCTTTTTTGGGTGAAGTGTGCATGTGCACAATGGGCAGCATTCAAGGCAGTTATATCCTAGAAGTGTTTGTTTATCGAATATTGAACCGATAATAGTATGTGTTGAGTTATGCGTCGATGGTTATTCATACGACCATATTCTAGCATCATGTCATTGTGCTGTTTACAGATGTTCAGGACAGTGGCCTGCTGCAGGAAAATGCACGACTGGAAAGGCTAACAACTGGTTAGAATGGTCGTTCTGCTTATCATTCATGTTCAGTAGAGTAATACTTTGTTGTAATAATATCCAATAAATTTTAATTCATTCATTGACCTTTGCTACTCAGTGCATTAACAAAGATCACGAAATTGATGATACTTAAGTTAGACGAACAAAAGGAAATGTCCCCTTAAAGTGATTCTGCAATGCTGTATATTTGGTGGCAGGTTTGATCGTAGGTTTGGATGCCTTGAGTTTAACCCTAATCGCCTGCCTGGTGGTCCTGTTGTGTCTCTGCATAAGGTAATAATATTGAACAAGAAATAAAACCTTCTCAATATCCAACATTTTAAGTCGACATACTTCCCGAATCTTTAACAATATTTATCAAACCATAATGTATTTCATGCATACCGCTTTGAAACAGTTACTGGTGTTTTGTGGCAGACTGAAACGAGATGACAAACCAAACAAACGCACAAGTACATCAATCCAAGATGATCCGACTGTCGCGCCGCGTTATGAGAACTTCGCAAATAACAATCGCGTGAGGGATCTGCCATTTATGAAGAGCTTCAAGAGTTCCATATTGATGACTTCTCTAACAAAACCGTCACACCCTCTTACAAGACGTCGTAATTGTTGGTCTGATAGATATGTAACTCGTACTACTAAATGGCGTTTCTTTTTGTCAAGTAAACCAATTATATAAGGGGATCGATTTGTCTGCCATTAGTAGTTTTATAAAAGATTTTGATTAATAGAATAGATGTTAAATAACATTATAATGATTTAATTATGTCAGATTTACTTTTTAGAGTGACATAAATCATATTTGTGTTGGTGAGCCGTTTTACCATATGCTTACCTTATTTGACCGGGCTTCAGTTAATTAAAACTAATCATTTACTATTAATTAATCTAGGTTTTACCTTTGGTATAATAACTACCAGCTTAAAAGGTGCGATGTACATATTAGTTACATATTCCTTCCGTGTCATTTGCTGCTGCGACCCACTTACATGCAACGATTGCGTCCGATGCATTTGTCACTGCTGTCCTGATCACCACCAATGGTAAAAGGGATATATTTCATCAAAGAAGCAACGTGTACAGTAGTAATGTTGATTTAAAATAAATGTTTGCAACAGCTAATGAACAGACTTCTATTGTCAGGTTAACAATTATCCAGACTGATGTAGCAAATCCTAATGTTATATATTTCACATGATATCATTCAATTTAAAGGTCCAACACTGTGCCAATTAGCTACCGGGTCGGGTGCATCTCCTTTCAGTGATGGGACTGCCAAATAACGTAATCATCAAAATCACGGGGAACCAGTCAGGTTTTGACACCTTGGTATCAAACCCTCTACAAAACGTGAACCGGCTATATTAACACATGAAACTCATTCAACTTGATACATACGTGGGAGATGACTATCGGTTTCGTTGTGATTTCGATCATACAGCTTTTATTATTGGTATTATGTAAATATATGGCATGTGGCCTCCCGGGTCTCCTGTGAGAGAAATGTTACGGATTCCTTAATCATTATAGCAAGAGGAATCCCAACGAACCTATATGACTGAGGGACTCTACCTCAGTGAAGATAATAGGTTACATCATCTCTTGGTAAAAAATAGGTAAGACGGCAAACCATTGAATTCTTCAGTAAATATGCTGTGAATTTGATAGATGGTACAACAACATGTCAATCAATATGGGACGGTGCTTACACCAATTGAATGTTCGAATATCTTTTCAAATAATAAATGTCACAGGTACAATGTCCGCTATTATTCAGAGCAATAATTACCATTACATGATCAACTGTAATTTGATCATAAGCTAATCAGTCAGACATTTCCTGTTATTGTCAATATAAAATTGGTACCATGAAATACAAAGAATACCTCAGTAAAGATATATGGTTCGAATGTCACGTGAAGAAGGAATGCAATATGACAAATCAGTACATCATCATTTAAGGTACTGTCAATCCAATTGAATGCTGAGGTATATATATCAAACAATATAGAGACTGTTAATCTTTATATGATTATATTAATCATTCAATGGCCTATATGATCGGGTTATTCTTCTCAAGAGGATGTGTCAGAGGAAATTGATATAGGTGTCATACTTTTATTACAATTTACAATTATTCGAATCCAGTCATCAATGCAGTCAGCAGCAGTAAAGGCTTGCAGAACGTTGGATATGATTATTTCAGTCTTAATAATTTTTCTCAGCTTGCTGATAACTCAGGACTCATCAGCATCCTCACACATTGACCAAATCTATGGCTAGGATAGATATATCGGTAATTTTGTTCTAATTACATTGTGACCCAAAGAAATAGCTTACCAGCCAAGATAGTTTTAGTCATTTCACTCAATTATTTTAAAAACTGGGCTTTCGGGAACACAAGCTCCCGTGTCAGAGACCCTTGAAATTGCCAGCAGACGCACGGCAAAATATCTTGCGTCACCGGGCACTTTAGGCGAAGTTAGAACGCTCGTCCATCCATAGAGCCACAGGCGATATACTAATAAAGAATGTGACTCGGAGCATGGAAACTAGGAATCAGGAACTCAGCGCCTTTTCAAAGAGCATTATTAGCTGGGGTGCACGCGACGACTTCAAAATTTCTGGACCACAGTTTTACACCTAATTAGCTGATGTTGACTCGGCAGATATCCGTGCGCACCGCCTTCCTGATGCAAAAATAGCAGATCTAAGGAAGGTCAGAGATTGTCGTCGCTCCCAGAGTGTGAATAGTTACAAGTTTGACAGTTTTTATTGGTGTGCTTTGTCTTGAAATCGACTGTCGAAGGACCCAGACTACCATAGTAAGGGCGATTTTGCTGATGCAAAGAAGAAGATTGCGATTGGACGTTGATGGGTGGTTATGGCTGGGTTGGGTGTTTTTACACCCTTAAATGACCACCTTTAATGATCGGAAACTTATAGTGCAGGTTAGCTGAATCTATTTATGTTGCCCGTTCTCATTCTCGACGCCCGGAAGCAATAAGAACCAAGCGTCAGTGATAGTGACAGATCCCTAAGCATGTTTAGTCTTATGACAGCTGAATACATATGATCCATGAAGTGTATCGAGTGCATTGGAATAATGGAATTTTTGATTGATGCTGGACATGGTAATTTTACCCCTTGGTTTCTAGACCCTTGAACAGTTTTGGCTCCTTAGAGCCCTGTTGAAAACAAGGTTAATGTGTAAAAAAGTTATTAAGCAATGTTATAGCCTGACTTTATGGGTAGAAAATAGTTAATAATCATTAGCAGGGCGCCAAACAGCCCGGACCTGCCATCATCTTTGGGTGATTACCATTTCAAATTATTCTATCTGTCAAATATGAATACATCATAAAATGCTAGCCGGTTCAACATGGAATAGTGCCAACACATATTTACAAACAGACGGAAGGGCGGGTGCCAGTTCTACAGTATATGATCAGCTGTGCTCACATGCAGAGGTTTTTATCAAGATCTGAGTTATTCCAAAATACTAATTTTTCGACTAGGTTGACTTTGCATTAAAGATAACCCCAGTCCGTTTCAGTGCAGCTCATGTCGTTGTGATTTCGTATTGGTACGTTTCATATTTTTGCTATTCATAGATGCGATCGACGACATTATCATGCACTTTCATTAGGTACAGTACTGCTCAAAATATATATTGCGCTTGTTTTTTAGGAGCTGAAGTTAAGTAACAACTCTCAAGGAGGATAGATGGCCCTCAATACCAGACCCATAAGTATCACATTGCCTGTATGCAATAATCGGGAACCCTGTTTTTCTATTACACTATCAGACGCCACCACCCCCCCCCCCCCCCCCTCCCCCCAACCGTTTCTACCCACGAACAGGGCGCGGTCGATTTAAGAAAGTTTTTGTCAAACTGAATGTTACGTCCCGGTCGGTAAGGCGAGCGTTAACAGTCGGCTGGGATATGTATGAATAAAAGGTTCTGATGTGCTTATCACGCGATGCATTCATAAAACCCTGGAGGGTTAGTCGCTGGCATTTTATCTAACAACCTGTAACAGATTCTTGGGAATATAATCAACTTACTGAATTCGGCATGTGGATACTTTGTGCATTGTGGATGATATATGCCAAGGTGAGTGGATCTTGATGATACACATATTTACATCTTACAGACTTGGCGTTGTATATCGTTGTGTTCGTCGTGACACATGAACATAAGTCACTGCATATGTTTATAAAATGATAATGAACGAAAATAATGTAGGACAGAGTAGCTCATCGTGTGGGCAGATAGATGGATTACATAAGCACTAGAAGACATTCATCAATACGGATGCTCGGTGAACCCCCCCCCCCCCCCCCACCCTAATTTCAATTCATTGTTGTGGTCTAGACCTGCAGGGAATGTGGCTTGATTTCCAAATGTTATTTTTGCAGATGCATTATGCTTCGAATTAACCTTCGATGGACCCCTTGTTGATGCAAAAAAGTTAAACATAAGAATTCTGATCAAAATACTATAATAGTGCCTTTAATATTCCAGGTTTGCTCACCATAAGTTCTGTGACACAAAACGGTGGATTGCCTGGTGTAGATACCTCAACGTATGGTCGCGTTAATTGACCAGCGCCGAGTCGGTCACGTTCGGGGTCGGACCCGACCCGCCATTACGCCTTGTAATTGCTTATGAGCCGTGAGGCCCTGTTGGGGGTCACCTTACAAAAACAAAACAAAAGGGACATGAAGCTAAAATCGAAAACCCTGTTTCAGCGGAACTAGCCCCCGGTGGTTGAATTAAGTAAGGTGCGCCATAACAGCTATATTCTATTTTACTTTAGCCATATCGAACCAAGTACGGGAACTGCGGTAGTAAAACCTGACGTTGGTCTGCAGGGTTACCTTTCATATATTGAAAGGCGCAAAATTTATCGTTGACGAAATACGCTTATCTGGGACCGTATTTATTAAGAATTTTAACTCGAATCGTCTCAACTAGGGTCCCCAATCTCTTACCGTATTCATCAGGAATGACGACGGAGATTTCATTCTACACAACGACTAAGATTTCTTCATGAATACGACTGAGACAGCCAACTCAGCTTACCGTCTTTTAAACATGACTTAAAGAATGCCTGATCTAGAGCATGTTGACACGCCCGTAGTGTGTGGTAGCATGCGCCGACAAAAACAGACGAACGTCTCAAGCATACTTCGATGTTTGGTAATGACACCAGAAAGAAGTGAACATAGATAGAAAAGAAAAACTGACACGCCACCCGGGCGCGTGATGGGGCAAATCCAACTCGCCCGAAATCGTTATCAGTGGCTATTAGCGGCCAAGGGACCGTTGGCATTCACCCCTGAGTCGGCAGTATGTCACTCCCACAAAAGTATGTATGTATGTGTATATGGATGTACCCGTCTGGTGTGTGCAAGAGAGATTATTAGACGTCACTTCAATGCCGTACCTATTAGTAACAGTGCCTGCATGCTAAAACGGGAACCCTTTATCTCAAGTGCAACATGATCCCCCTTACCTCAACCTCCACCCCTCAAGAATATGAGCTCAATGCATATTTCGAATACTACTTCCTGGTAGTGCATTGTGAATCTTGGGCGATATGACACGTTTACGACTCCTGGGTCACCTGACTGTATTATTTATTACTCGGTAAAATCCACAAAGGTCTGTGTCATAAAAACAACAGCTAGGCAGGTTGTGAATCTCTTCCTCTCAATTTCTCTTTGATTCCATTGTATACATTGTAACTGATTACAAATTGAAGACTTAATCAAGTGATCACGTCAAAGCTGTGTAGATCAGGAACATTAGTTATCATTCTCTTATCCTTGTTACGAAGCCATCATAGCTCTTTCAGCCCTATGGTGAGTCACGTTTGAGCAAAATCTGACCGTGGTCTGGGGTCAATGGTACTCTATAATACACGAGGGTCGTAATAAACGAGTACCGTCGCATGATAATGGATTTAACTTACAACCTGCGTTTGGAACAGCTGTTGGTTGACGTGAATGTGCAGCATGAACTCATAACTTGCCAAATATGTTTTATGTAAGTAAGGACCGTCTACAGAGTGAGCTAACGTTTGTTTCTCTCATGTAGCTGTATACTGTTTTCATCAAATACACTGGATTGTTCGCCACAGAACGCGTGGGATGCTTCCAAGATGGAAACCCTTTCATTCTCTCCGGGATAATCTACAGACATAGAAGCAGCATGACGGTTGACTGGTGCCTCAAGAGGTGATGTGTTTGCAGGATTGGAGGTACGTTTATGTCATTCGGTTAATAACAATCCCTTCTTCGAGACTTATCTGTTCTAATCTGATCTATCAGTATTACTATGGTGTGCTGTCTGTTGATTCCAGGCCGGCTACGCGTGTTTATGTGGAAATGACACGGATCACACCAGGTACGGATCACAACCTCCTGATAGCGAATGCAGACAGTCCCGGTGTCCAGGTGATAGGAGCCAGACTTGTGGTGGTCCCGAACGTCTGGATATCTACAAAGGTAAGAGGGAGGAACTCAACGTTTCTATTGTTACTGATTAACAGATACAATATGGGGAACAAACGTTTAAGTCATATCTACATGGATGTTTTGAATCTAATTAAGAGTAAGAGGGATACATATGACCTAGAGAAGTACAAGTGTAAGCGTGTTATCGCCATGTGTTGCAATGTAGATATGATTTGACCGCAGATTACAACGATGCTTGAAAAGCGGAAAACAATGGGTCATGCATTGTCATGGTATTCACTGTCTTGCGCTATGGGGTTTGCTTTTTACGATGATGAAGAGTGCTCGGGTGCTTGTTTTTGGATAACATTGATGCTGCTTTCTATTTCAATTTCTTTTTTTCCGTGTTAAGGTTCTGATATTTGAAATGCAACATGAAGGGCATTACGTTTGTTGAAGGAAACGCCGACATCTAATTTACATTGGCTGATAGTTGAGCCAAATGAGACATTTTGAAGTAAAATTCTAGAATTATTGTCCGGCACCTGTTGCAGATGTCAACGAGTGCATTTATGATCCAGGCCCATGTAGCATGGATAACTTCGAGTGTATCAATACACCAGGTTCATACAGCTGTGAATGTACACCAGGATACATCATAAAGCAAAGCTCCTGTTCAGGTAACTTACATTATTAATCACACCATGTGCGCAGCCAAAGATGTCATTCTGCATTGATTGTGGTATCGAAAATAATCCGTCTTCAGCTCTGGCATTTGCTTTTGGATTTAACTGATGCTAACTTCAGTAAGTTTTTCGTGTTTGAATACTGATAGTTGAAAGGCACCCCAAAGGGTTATGCGTTTGATGTAGGAAATACAGCATTCAACTCACATTGCAGATAGTTGGAGCAAATCAGTTCTTGACACATACCAGGTAACATCTACAGTCCGGTATGTTTTGCAGATGTCAACGAGTGAATTGAAGATTCAGACCAATGTAGCATGGATAACTCCGAGTGTGTTAATACACAAGGTTCATACCGATGTGTATGCACATCAGGATACATCATGAATCAAGGCACCTGCTCAGATAATTTATATGAATAATCAGGGCAGATACAAAGCCAGCAATGACGCTGATGTAAATGTTTTCAGGTGTCAAATATCATAAATTGTTACAGATATCGACGAATGCATACTTTGGGAAAAGAAATGCAACCAGAACTGCAACAACACTGACGGTGCTTACGTCTGTAGCTGTACGAGAGGGTATGAACTTGTGTGGGAAGAACTATACAATTGTACAGGTAAACCGTCATCACATACATAACAATTTAGTCACAGGTCACCGTTTGTTTTTTTGACACATTAAACATTGAATACATTTTCAGATAAAGATGAATGTGCCTACGTGAATACCAGCGACCAGCTATGTACGAATCTACCTGGAGGATATGAATGCAGCAGCTGTAATGATTGATACCGCCCTGATGACGAACAAGGCGCCAGTTGTAGAGGTACCGTTAGGTTGGGCTCTATATTGGTGTTGTATTGTCACTCAGATTGTTACACGAGTATTATCGTATCTCAGCATGAATTGTACTTTACTGAGGGCGTCATTTGATTTGCAGATGTTGATGAGTGTACAGAAGGATCGCATAAGTGTGATCAGAACTGTATCAACACTCCATGGCTGTATCAGTGTGTCTGCGATGAAGGGTATCACTTGGAAGCGAAGTAATACACATGCTTTGGTATGTAATGTAATGCATTTCAATCCTACAACCAAAACCGCTATTACTGCTCCCCATACTCTGATGATTAATGCAAGTTAGGAAGACATAATTTGCGGTGCATTTACTGGTTGATTCAGATCTTAAACCTAAGAAAGTTACCAACAACCAACATTCTAGCTTAGATTACACCAATGATTACTTGCCTAACCATGCGCTCATACATAAACTACATTTAAAGTTCAAACTGTACAAAAGCTAATATATTAACAAATATGTAATATATAGTATGGACATATGTTACTTATAACAATGTAAACAGATTGCAACAAGTATATATATACCAATCATTCAATGTTTTTTGTTGTAACTTAATGGGGTAGTGGTTACATAACTGTATCTGCACTATAATTACTATGCCTCTTTTATAATAGATGTATAGTTGCAGAGTGTGAAAATGGAACATATGGGATGGAATGTAAAGATACCTGCCAATGTGGTGGTGCAAACCTCTGTAACGCTTCTCCTGGAGCATGCTTCGACTCATTGGAACAAACAAGTCAGTAGATATTGTACATAAGTTGATAATCCGTCAATGTCCATCTACATGGTATTTTTAGTTTATCACTGTAATCGCTACAAAACAATCTCTAAGGTGAATTAGAAAATGTTAATATGTAAGATGGAAATGACAATGTCGCTTTATCAGTTGGTACCCTGGTGCCTGCCATTCTGGTCACGATTGTTGTTATTGGCGTCATTATAATATAGAGAAGGTAACATCATGCAATATGCCTAACTATTCAGCTCTATAAATGAACCAGCAATATCCCCATACAATCATAGATATCATTTTGCTGCTTCATGTTCACAAATGCAGCAAACAATATTCATGCTAACTATTGCTGGGCTTTTTCAGGCGGAAATATAAAGCTCAGAAAACAGTAAAGGATGATTCAGACAATGTGGTCCAAACAGCATCATATATGAATGACAATTTATCGAATATTTCATTCGCAAGTTCCAGCGCCTACGAAAATGTTGTCGTTGATGTGAACAATGTCGTTATTTTGGAAAATCCAAATTCCATTGATGACATTTGCGACAATTTAAAGGCGAACCGACTGTTGCTCACCCTTTCCAGATTCCCAATTCAACGGACACTACCATAGCTGCCCAAGGTTTGCCATGCAGTATTTGAAAAGTTTTCAATCATATATTAGATCAAACAGTATATATTGTTATGACAGTATATTATTTGGAACTGCACAGGCCCTATTCCAGAAACGGTACCTGACTTCTGGAGAATGGTCTGGGAGAAAAACATTCTCATCATAGTCATGTTGACGCAAGAGATTGAAAATATGAAGGTGAACATGAACTAAGCTATTTTACAGATGATGAATATGAAATACACTGCTTGTTTCTGATTCGTAATATGTTCTGGTTTGTCTGTTGGTGCAGATGAAATGTGCACACTATTGGCCTGATTCAGACCTCATGCAACATGACAACCTGGTGATTTGACCAATAGATGCAGCAGAGTTCCCGGACTTTGTGATCAGGCGGTTTGAGATATTCCAGGTACAAAACTAAATTCGACACTCAATGGTTAATAATGCCAGGTACTAATAGGAGAAAACCGATTGCTTAGGAGAATCCACTGAAGATACACTGTGTTGTTAGTGTTTGTTAGCGAATGATTTAATTGCTCAGGCGTCAATATATTATCGAGATCAATATATTTATTGGTCATAAAAATAACTCGATACTTAATGATATCGTTACGACAGACCATGATGCTGTTCACTTATAATAACAGATTAACTTGATTCACGTCCCTCAACTATTATGATGGCTTCGTAAATGTCTCTCGTCGTTGTCCAAGAAGGTGGATTCTACCAAGAGGCGGACCGTCCATCAGTTTCAATTCACATCATGGCCTGACAAGGATGTCCCTGAGAACGTTGCTCCTCCATTACGTTTTTATCGTAAGATATAAGCTACTAGTATTCCCGCGACATCAACGGTTGTTCATTGCAGGTAAATTGTTGTTAAATAAACAACTGTTTCGAGCATTAAACTCACTTCAAAAGAATATATTGTTACTAATATTTATTTACAACCCATTCAAGAACATAATAATGCCATCTACAACTCCCGCTGGCAACTGAACGAAACAGAATGTTATCTATGTTTCATTCATATCCACAGAAGCGTTCTATGTCTACCTATATCTCTGTGGTGATCCAGTGCAGGAGTTGGACGAAGTGGAACATTCATCGCCCTGACCTGGCTCCTGAGACAGGCAAAGGATGAACATGGTGTCGATGTCCTCAAATGTCTGCATCATCTCCGCCGTCAGCGTATGCAAATGGTCCAAACATTGGTTCATATTTTCTTTAGTCAAATGCATGAACACATTAGCTTGTACTATTATTTGATAAAAATACAGATCTTCGATTGCCACATAAAACGTTAGAACAAAAAATCATAAGTGCAAATGATGCACGCCAGGATTTTCCTAAATATCAACACTGCATTTATTTAATCATTCCACAGAAGCAGTATATGTTCCTCTACAAACTTCTTCGGGATGTAATAGCCGTCGGGGAAACCGCTATTACACATAATGACGTCACAGGGCTCTATTCAAATGTCCAAAGCACTATATCATCGGTTAACTTCTCCATACTCCGCTGCCAATATAAGGTAATTGATTTATACTAGCCTGTTTTATAAGCATCCTATATTTAATACATTTTAATATTTGTTGGGGTAATTTACAAATTACACACGTTGATGTAATGCTGATTGTGGCGCGCAGGTTGTGTCACAGATGCCGGCATCGACCTTAAAAACAGCAGTTGGCAACAAACCACAAATAAGCCATACAACAGAACTGATATCCTACTAAGTGAGGATCGTACATTTAGGACAGCTTGTCCACCACTAAAACCCTCATAGTGACATTGATTGGTTTATGTCGCTCTAATGCACAGGTGATGCTGGCCGTGTTCACTTGATGTCAGGAGCTTCGAATTCCATAAATACCGCGAAGATAAAAGTAAGTAAGCTTAATGTTAAATCATTCTGAATAAGCACATGAATGTTTTCGGTAAACTGAAACATTTTGCAGGGTTACAAGAAGAGCGAGACCTTCCTAGCCACCCAGTGGCCTTTGGAGGTCACCGTGGAAGACCTGTGGAGGATGATGTATTACCACAAATTCCATGCTGTTGTTGTATTGGAAGACATGACGCAGTCTGTAAGTAATCCACATAATTAACACACGAAATCATCATATGCTCTGTCATTGATCACGACGGCATGTGTGTAATCTGCTCAAACAGGATAGTTATCACACTTTCCTGCAGTCAAAGGGTAACAGCCTCCGGTTTGGGGACTCATATGTTCATTTGGTTGGCGAGGTTACTAGAGTCCAAACCATTGGTGAAATGAGCGTAATGATATCGAAGCAAACACATTTGCCCTGCGGCAATATCTACTCCAACGTGGATGAGTTACAGGCCATGGGTACAAATGAGATGGATCACAAAGTCTGCGTCCTGACCATATCTGAATCCTATCCTCTCAGCGTAGAACAGGTTGTCGTCCTCAATGAGCGGTTGGCAGGATTAAAGTTGAGCTCTGAATCCACTGTGGTCATCAGCAGGTTAGCATGAACTGTATTAAAATGGAATGCAGCTATATTGACCTGAGGCTATGACCACTTTGCTATCATATATGAAGGTATTGTGTCTTGTGCAGGGATGGGGGTGAACTCTGTGGAAAATACATAGCTATTAGCATCCTCTTACAAATGCTGAGAGATGAGAACGAAATGGATCTGTTCTATGTCGTACAGCAAATCAAATCATGTCGACTTGAATTCTTTTCTTCGGAGGTAAATGAATGCATTTTATATTGGAAAATAAAAAGAATGTCACTACCCTTTTATCAGCAATTACAATTAACTTGTTGCCATTTTTACGTTTTTACAAGCGTCATACGTAGAGCTCCATAAGTTAATGCAGTGCTACCTGGAGCAACAGAAGTAACAGGATATCATCGTTATACCATAAAAGAAAACTTGCATAGAACAATGTGAAGCAATATTATACATTTACTGGGAAATAGTTACACATTAACGGTAATTTTCTATGCAATTGTATCTTTTGTTTTAGCATCGAAAGCCGAACCAATCCGATTTATATCTCCCCCATTGATATCTATCATGTTAAATGTGTATTTATTCCTTTATATTTCCTTTGTGTAATTTAGTCGTTTGTTTATATTTTATCTAACCATGTATTTAGTATCCGACGTCTGGGCGGAACATTTGCTGACAAGGTGATTAATTGCAAATATATTGATGCTGCAAATCATGTATGATGTGACTAAATTTTATGTTACCTGGTGAAATGTATAAAATCAGGTATTGCTGTAATTAACCTCTTGGTAATTAACCTCGTGGTAAAAGAAGTCTACTCATAATCTGTTTCAAGCTACCAATTTTAACCAACACATCGATTGTATAAATTCATTTCGATGTTTATTTGATAAGATATATCCCCTTCATCATTGGTGGTAATCAAGACACCAGCGATACAAGCATCGAACGATAGCATTGTAAGTGATATAAGCCAGATCCTGTCGAATGATCAAATCTAGGCACTCGGATGATCCGATCTTAGGTGTGACACAAGCCGTTGCCAGTCCGATAAGCAAATCTTGAATAACAGTGTGTCTTGTTTGTCACGGAGAGCATGTCCGTATATAAGCACTTCAATAAACTATAAATTGATAAGGGATCATTTTGCTTTGTATTTTATGATACATGGTCTATTTCTGGTGAAGTGTATATCTCGTCATCGACTCCAACAGTAAATAGCTGAAATTAAATGACTGCAAACAATATCTAGAGATAGAAATCAGTCACACAGATATCGAGGATTAATCGAAACCCCAGGTTAATTGAAACATACCTGGTTATATTGACGGAATAATCTCATGAATTAATTCATATATTAAACATCAACTTTCACCAGGAAGGCATGTAGGTGAATGTTCAAAAGACAGGACCACGTACGCATTAAATTGTCATTTTTCTCATCTTGTACGCCATAGACTAACGATGCAATAAGTATTATAGGTGACACAGTGTCAAAGCGACCTGCAAGTACACGAGGACTCCAAACCACACCGTGACTTGTGAAACATACCGGGGAGGGCACTTGCAAATTGATCGAACACAAAACCCTCGAATCTTGCATATAAGTCCAGCATGATGAACAAGAACAGTAATCCGCAATTAAATTGCGTTAGAACCAAATAAGGAGCCACCTTACATTGCTACTGTTATCTAACACCCGCTGGCCGCAGCTTTACTCAGAAGCATTCGGAGTATCCCACGAGCCAGTATCGTCCGTTCATAGTTATTTATAACTGGTTATATGTTTCATCGTGGCGTGATAGGCCTTGTTTAAGTCCAATATGACCAAAAACACATATCCCCAACTAGTTCCCGACTCGATCAAACCCGTAATCGTTATTTAAAAAACAAACTAACATTTGACATTTGGAAATCAAAATGTGACGACGAGTTACCACACAATGGATACATCAGCGACATAGAAAAAAAGCCCCGCTACACAAGGGACACAAATGCACATGTCTTCTCCGCTTTCTCGGAAAGGATATAGGTCAGTATACAATGGTATAACTTGACACTCGCCAAGCCGCACTGAAGAGCACAGCTTAACAAAAGCGCCTCAGCCCCTCACATACTCCTCCAGCCCATGGACGTAAATACATGCATACACACTTACGCGCATATAAACAACAAGGAAGTCAAGCTTTAATATGCAATCACCTTAAGGCGTCACCTTACACATGGCGTATGACAGCACCAGCGCACAAACCATCCACATTATGTTTGATTTTTTGTCCAAAGGCCTTTTATTGATCCAACCCAGTAAAACCTCCTGTTTACTTCACGATCACACAGTGAAGTTCTACCTTCTAAATAAAACACACTAGGAAGCTCGGCTCTAAATTCACTTGAATTGGCTGTGTTTGCGTATTGCTGAAATGCACTGGACGGGCCAACATAAAAGGCAAAAAGAGGGAAGGGGGGGGGGAAGTTATAAGCGTGGGTAAGGGGTCGCTATATTGGCGTGTAATTCTTATGCTTACCTATGCTTATGTGGCATGGAAGCAAGGAGTGTAGAGCTACGTTAAGAGTGTTTACCCTACGCAAAATATGTCAACACTCCACCTGTGTGCAGCACACTACTTGTCATAGCGTTTTCTTTAAGATAGGAAGAAAGAGTGTTCACCCCACACAAAATATGTTATGCCTGTGTGCAGCATGCTGCTTGTCATAATGTTTACTTTAAAACAACGCCTCAACAAAAGATGTCTCAATTTCTTCAACATACGCTGCTATGCGTCAATTGCTGAGTAATTGTATCAACAGTCCTGTGATTTTATAGCAGTGCGACCTGGTGATGGGCGTAGTTTAATGTTTGGCCTATGAGACACTTGCCTGCTCCCGTCCCAATCCTTTATACGCCCCGTACTTTCCACTTCTTAAGTTCAACTCTGTGCTTTTCAACACCTTTTCCTAAGCCCATGGAGTTAATACAAGACATATGAAGCCACAGAATCGGATAAATCACGTCAAATAGAAGATTTTGTCAATAAGTCATTGGAGCATATTTTATATATTGAGATCATTTGTATTGTTTAGTCATTAAACAAAATATTGAACAAGTTATTTATGAGATTAATGCAAGCAGGGGGCTTATGCAAGTGACACGACAATAACTCGCCATGACGAACTATGCAAGATAAGATGCAAGTAAAACACAATGCACCTAAAAAATTGTTGTATGCCCTAGATAGACAACTGTACATCAGATTTATCCCACACTTCCTTGTTGGGTAGCAAATTATTATCAAAGCTATGAAGCAAGATGCAACGACCATAGTAGTAAAATTATCGTATCAACTTTAAGATCATTAATTCATAATCAACAGTATCAACTTAATTTAATTTCCATGGTTTGTTTAATGAAATCGAATGCAAGTAAAGTTGACTTTACTCGGTTTTTGTAGTTAAATTTTCAAACAATTGAAATATAAAGTCGATTTTTCGGCACCTTCGCCATTTTCCAAATTTTGGCCCGGCATCGCGTGACGTCACTCGATGAACTCGTCACTGCACGACAAGTCCGCAGTTATCACCATAAGCAATGGCGAATGTTGAAGTTTAGGAGAGCGATGTCTTTGAGCTGGACTATTTGGCAATGGAGTTTTGGGTGGAAGAGTCACAAATGTTTGAGCATTCCAATCCAGAGAATGTAGCTGGTACTGTGCCTTTCAGATTCGATCCATATCAGTTCGAAAACAGCCCAAGCCTATTTGCCCTTGTACGCACTTGAGATGTCCATTATTGCGCAATTTCTCTTCCCGAGTAAAACTGAATAATCGAACGCTTCCTGAAAAAAAGTTCGAACAATTTGCGGCCAAGCAGCGCTTTGGCATGACTGATCCAGACTAAGCATGATATAAATTAACGGTTGACAACGTGGTTTCTATGGAAGCTGATTCTGACGGCATAACCTGGGTTCAGCCATATGCGTCATTTCCGTTTGACCTAGGTCAGAACCAGATAACCGTTATGATAAATTCAATGACGTATCCCCCATTGCCTGATAGTACTGATATATAAGATAAGTAACTCTCAACAACTGATGTAAATTGAACACCCACTTGTCCCCTACCTCTTCTACTCCCCTCCCTCCTAATGATACATCCCACACCCTTTTGTCTACATGCCGACCCACCTTGTGTAGGCTTGTTACGTTAAGCACAGACTAATACCTGACACCGGGGAATGGAGATAACGCAGTTAAGTGGGCTACGTCGTACAACTAGGTTCAATCCTTGGCCCACTATTATTTCTATTATATATTAATGATCTTCCAACTGTTTCACACACTTTAATAACTATCATGTTCGCTGACGACACTAACATGTTCATTAACCATAAAAACATAGCAGACCTAGAGACTATCGCAAACCATGAAATGGCAAAAATATCTCAGAATGGTTAAGAATTAATACATTATCATTGAACATACAAAAAAAGCATACAATGTAATTTGGAACAAAAGCTAATAATCAGACCAGTTTAACCCTATCCATCAATAGCATCATCGTAGAATTTGTTGAACAAACCATGTTTTTAGGGATTATAATCGACAAAAAATTACAGTGGAAGCATCATGTTCATCACATAACAACAAAAATTGCCAAGGGAATTGGCATCATTAATAAAATTAAATATATAATAAATAAACAAACTCTGATAACTATGTATTATACATTTATTTATCCTTATTTAATATATTGTAATATAATATGGGGAAATGTTGCAAAATTACATCTGAATAAATTGCTTATCTTACAAAAACGCATCATACGAATAATAAGTCATTCAGGGTATAAAGATCATACAGAAACATTATTCAACGAACTGAACATTTTTAACATATATCAGCTCCACCGGTATTGTGTAGCAATATTGATGTATAAATATGATTGTGGATTCTTAACAGAAGTATTAAATGACATGTTTACAAAATATAGAGGTCATGGATATTCAACACGAAATAGGCTAATCTACTTACCCCCTAGATGTAGAAGCAATGTTCGTCAGAAAAGCATTCACTCTGTTGCTGCCTGTTTATTCAACTCTATTCTAGACTACTGTACTGTTTGTCACATTGAAATAACTGAAATGCCATCGTTTAAGAAATTTATACGAAATCTAATTAATGAGGGAAAGTTAAAGTCTATATAGTGCAAATGATTTACTTCTTATATGCACCTTTGTTAGACCAATTCATTGCTGTATGAAGATGATGGAGCGCACAAACTTCAGTTTCTGCTTCCATTGTCCAAGTGCATATATAAATGTAATTACATACATATGCTAAGTGTTCCTTAATCTATATTGTAATTATGCATCAACTTATATTGTTGCTATTCAAAGTATGTAACCTGTGCATGTAGTTTTGCATGTATGTGTATGTGGTCAATAAATATCTATCCATCTATAACCAACAGTGGTTCCGGCTGGGAATTTGAGTCAGTCGCGTGGTGTGAAGTCAAGCTTCGGTAGGTGCCCACTCAGAACCGTCTTGTCGAGCCTGGCTTAACCTACAAACAACTGCACTATGGAGCAGCGCATTGATGAGCATTTTTCCATCAGTAATTGGGGTTGTCGGCAGAACACTGATTATACAGCATATGCAGTAGGTTGATCAGTCTTCAGCTGCAGCTTTGCTTTGTGTTCACAAGGAGCTAGCTCTGTGGCACATTCCTCCCTTGTTGGTATCACATCATTCTCAAGCAGGGCGTCGTCCTGGTCTGTCTGGCCACAAACAATGGCTTATCCAGGACCACCTTGAAAAGTGAAATTAGTAGACTGGGTTAACATACCTGCCATCTGTTATATTCTGTGCATCAATTATCACATATATATAGATACGCCAGCCGCCTCTGCCTTTTTTGTGGTCTGGATAGTGACACCCTCAGATGCATTCCCCACGCACCGACAATTTCCTTTGAGCTGGTCATTGTCATGCCAAAATAGCCCATATATAGGTCCTTATGCTCGCGTTCATTCTTGAAACGTCGGACGAGGTAAACCCCTCTGAGTTGACAAGGATAAACTTACTCCGAGCATTGTTAATGCTGTTATCTTGCCTGATGTACCTAATCAGTAGTTCGTCGTAAAAACACCTTTTTGATCGGCGTGGTAGACCCAGGGGTTGCCCTTTTCGCCAAGGACATGTATCCAGCCAATGTGCTGAGGGTGAAAGTGAAGGTTGCCTATTCCAGAGTTTATGTCCGCCATCCGCCAGCTGCTGTTCTCATGAACAAAAAACACAAAGATGAGCCGCTGGGAAGCCCACTTAACGCAAGGGTTGTTGAAGGGGTTACGTGACAGGAGGGCCTGCGGATTGGCCAGAAGCCGCCTCATTGCAAAATGCTATTGAAATCACTGCTATTAAGGTTGGTCTGCTCGGTGAGATGTCAATAAAAACAAGCATCTATGTACCTCGACAAAAGAAGATAGATGGCACCGAAGTAGATGTGTCTGAATATTCAACAAAGACTATGACTGTTGATTTTATCATGCAATATAATAAAATCCTTCTGTTGGGAGACCCGATTTCACCAAAGGATGCTGCCAATAACAAGTATGATGAAATCAAAAATAGGGAGCAGCGTAGGTACCTAATAAACTATATATACATATGGAACAAGCCTATAATCACCCTTTGGGCAGAAGCAAGTGGGTTCCTGCACAGAGGATATCAGTGGCAGTTTGGTGATGGAGCCAGCGGTCAAACCTCGTGAGACTCAAGCTGTGGATATACCATGTTATTAAGTGGTATAGTTATTCGTTTGGGGTTGTCTTCTAGTGTTGGCGCTGATACCAATACTTTAACAGTTGTTCTTGTTATAGATGGAACAAATCAAGCGGTAGGGATAAGTAAGCTTGCTGGTCAGCTGGCTGTTGCAATATCTTATGACCATTCTTTACAGCTGGAACATGGCAACGTGTTAACTTTCATATAACCACTCCAAACAGAGCAGCGACCTGTTCTGTAAGATCACTTCTAATTGAACTTCACCTGTTGACTGATAGACTCAGTATGAAACAACAACAGACCGTTCCGATGGCATCGCTATATCTAGCCTGAGTTGAACTTTCCGCTATGTTGGGACCATAAAAGCTGGCCTGCTTGGTGAGGATGTCAATAAAAACGAGAATCTATGGACGCAACAGAAAAAGACGGACTTATCTGAATATGCAAAAAAGAAGCCTATGTTGATGCGCGTATACTAAACCAGCCCTCTCTGAAGCCCCTCATTACTAATTGCGCAGAAGAAAAGAGGACATTGGTTAATGGAACGCACGAGTGATCATTTGGTGATAGTGTCAGTGGTGCTGACCATGGATATCCTATTCCAGCACTGGACCGAGTTTCGCGTATGGTGCTATTAACTAGTGGGAGCGCCGACCTTGCCCTTCTAGGTGTAATTATTGTTGTCAATCGTGTACCAAGGAACAGTTATTATGAAATCAAGCTAAGGAATGAGCGTACAAGCATCCGAATAATTGACGCACCTCTCGAGTAAGCTTTATCTGACCAAGTCAGTTTCAGAACACATGGGAATGCTTTCCAGACATCTATGTCAGTAGTTTCACTCCTAATTGAACTTGACTTGTAAACTTAAAGACTAAATAACGACCAACTATTCTGACAGCAACGCTACCTCCTGAGCTACCTCATGAGCCGGTGGATGAAGTACCGCACGAGGCCGAGTCAGGGACTAATCTAGCTCAGTTATTTCGGCTTGGGGATATTACACGGCTGCAAATACAGCTCGGGAATGAGAGAGAAAAACTAGCCACTCATACAAACAAATATCGTTGTGGGGTTATCACACTAGACATCATTGACGGTGCCCTTGTGTCGCTCAGCTCAGGCATGGGTTTGGGGTATAACTGTCACCATTGTCATGGTGCCTTCTGTACTTGGGTTTGAGAGCTGTGGCATACGATGGCATCTCAGTGGCCGGAACGCTTATCACCCGCAGGTTGTTGATCAAAGCCAAGAAGCACAAAAAAGTCCGACTCGTGATCGACAGCAAACTGAACACAATTACAAGTCATATATCTATCGCTATTACCGATGGGAAGATCTCTGACGAAGAATTCAAGCTTAATCATGACGAGCTATCTAAGTTCTGTCAGTTGAAAAAGGTAATCCAGGCCCACACAGCTGAAACAAAAATCATGACTACGATGAGAGCGTTGATAAAGATGTCAATATGATGTTTGCAATAAATGCATCGTACTCCCACCCAACCCCCACGACCCAATCCCCACATGACACAACGTTTTGATTGGATTAACAAGGAGGAGAACAAACCGATGAGCTACTCAACGCACTCAAATATCAAATATTCATTCAGACGAATATGACCATTCTAAGCCGAAATCCACCTCACCTCACGTCCATGTGTGCCTGTTGATCGCCTGCCTGTCTGCTCAGCTCTCACAACGGTCGTATGTCACCCCCAAGAATGACAGACAGTTCATATTTGTAACATGACTGAAGAAGTATTGACTTAAGCCCAAGGTGCGATGTCTCAATATAGCAATTCTTAAATCTGAATTCACTGAGCCATGATTCATTCTTAACACTTATATAAAATCGATCCTTTCTTGTTTGGTCGGAATGCATTTGGGTATTGAAAAAAAGTCACTCAAGCCTCGTGCCAGTAAGAATGCCTCCAGCATTGCACATGCACACATATCTTCGCCATGTACATTGTATGTATGTATGTATGTATGTATGTATGTATGTATGTATGTATGTATGTATGTATGTATGTATGTATGTATGTATGTATGTATGTATGTATGTATGTATGTATGTATGTATGTATGTATGTATGTATGTATGTATGTATGTATGTATGTATGTATGTATGTATGCATGCATGCATGCATGCATGCATGCATGTATGTATGTATGTATGTATGTATGTATGTATGTATGTATGTATGTATGTATGTATGTATGTATGTATGTATGTATGTATGTATGTATGTATGTATGTATGTATGTATGTATGTATGTATGTATGTATGTATGTATGTATGTATGTATGTATGTATGTGTATGTATGTATGTATGTATGTATGTATGTATGTATGCATGTATGACGACACCTCAAACCGGACTTAAAAGTAACATTAGGACACAACGTTAACCCTGCATCTCTATTTGACCATAATCCGACCCCTCTCCCCCTAACCACGACTCTCCAAGAATATAAACACTTCACATTTTGATCAATACCTCCTGGTGTTAATAATCGTGTTTGTGTGGTGATATTGACTCATGTCCATCATTCTTGACCTTAACATTGGTATTAATGACACGGAGTCGTTGGTAAGATCGAGAGTAAGAAAGAGACAATTTGCACTACAGAGTAACTCCTCGTTTATGTGGATATCTGAATCATATAAGAACAAGTTGTTGAAAACCAAGAAGACATTTACCAACACCTGGGAAGGGTAGGGGTAGGGGCGATTATGTAGAAGCAGAGAAGAAGATTGCGATCGAATGTTTATAGGGTTGAAGGTAGGGTTGGGTGTTTTTACACCCGTTTATGACCACCGTTTATGATCGGAAACTTATAGTGCAGCGTAGCTGGGTCTATATATGTCGCTCGTTCTCATTCTCGACGCCCGGAAGCAATATGAACCAAGCGCCAGTGATGGTGACAGTTCCCTCAGCATGTTTATTCATATGGTAGCTGAACACATATGATCCATGAACTGCATCGAGGGCATTGGGATAATGGAATTATTGAATGATTCTGGACATACGTGTGCCGATTAATCTGCGTCTTAAATCAGTTTGAGACCCATTGAATGTCACGACGACTGCTAACATTTGGCTAAGACCCGGCGTCTAATTCTTCTAATGTCCGCCATTTTTAAGTTTGAGCTAGCGAACTTAAGTCAACTACCTATTTATGGATACAACCTCTGGGATCCCGGACCCTTTACGGCTAAAGAGCTGATGTAATTAAATGGCTATATTTCTTAACATAATGCAAATAATGTTAAGAA
This sequence comes from Urechis unicinctus, assembly GCA_034190875.2. Classification (NCBI taxonomy): domain Eukaryota; kingdom Metazoa; phylum Annelida; class Polychaeta; order Xenopneusta; family Urechidae; genus Urechis; species Urechis unicinctus. The sequence continues at coordinate 5,547,204 of CM067352.1, read as the reverse complement.
TGGACGAACCATAACCTTCCCTTATAGCATGCAAGCAATCGTCATTGCGATGTCTTGCTAATCATAGCGTTTGGTGTTGGACAAATAATCATCCAAGACATTCTTGTAATAGAATATATCGCGCGTGATTGTAAGAAGCTGAAAAAGCTATGATCCACAGCATGACATAGAATTATCTCTAAATAACATACTGTTACCGTTATCGATCAGACGAGGCCTATAAGGCTGTCCAAAATTGTGTAACGGTTTCTCCCCCCCCCCATACCCAACCAGTCCCCCCCACTCCACCCAAAAAGTACAACGCTTTAACGAGGCGAAGAGGAAGCAGACGGGTAACTCAGTGGACTCAAATATTAAGTCAGACGTATATGATCACTCCAAGCCGAGCTTTACTTTGTTTCGTATTCATGTTTGCCTTTTGATCGTAGGTCTGCTCTGTTCACCCCAGGTCATATGACTGACAAATATTTACTTAAGATCAAGGTATAATGTCTCAATAAAGCATTCTTAAATCTGAATTTGCTGAGACGTGGTTCATTTTTAAATCAAATCGATCTTTTCTTGTTTGGTTGGAAAAGTTTTGGGGCACTAAAAGACGTAACTCAAGCCTTATGCCATAATGAATGCTTCCAGCACTGTACATGTACACATATCTACACACGGGTGATTGTATCTATGTTTGTCTGCATGTATAGAGAATGAATAGGTATTCGTAAAAGTTTGTAACCTGACTAAACATGTACATGAGGATAGACGTCCCCTCAATGCCAGACCCATAAGTAGCACATGCGACAACGGGAACGCCTGTTTCTCTAATACACCACCAGCTCCCCAAACCCCTCCCACACACGAACAGAGCGTTGTCGATTTAAGAAACTTTTAGTCAATTCTTAACATTACTTCCTGGTCGGCAAGGCGAGCGTTAACAGTCTGGTCGGATATGTTTGAATAAAAGGTTCTGATATGCTTAACACACAATGCATTCATAAAGCCCTGGAGGGTTAGTCACTGGCATTTTATCAAACAATATTGGACTGATTCTAAGGGATATAATCAATTTACTGGATTCGGCATGTGGAGACTATGTGTATTGTGGCTGATATATGGTATATGGGAGGTGGCGCCTCAAGGTGAGTGTATCTTAATGATGCATATATTTACATCTAACAGACGGAATTGTATAGCATTGTGTTCGTCATATCACATGAACATGAGTTTATAAAACGATAAAGAACGAAAATGATGTTATATGAAAGTACCGAGTCGAATGTGCTGGGCACCCTCGACCAGAAGATGAACATAACCATCCCTGATCATAAAATGATATTTCTCGGGGGAAGGGGTGCGATAGACGCATGCCCACTATGATTGACACTAACGTTGATAACAGTGACATGGAGCATGTAAATGCCGCTGGTAAGATTCACTTATCAGTAAGAGAGAGAGAGACGTCAGGGTGAGGGCTGAGATAGATATATGTCCATCATGCTTGACTCTAACATTGGTAATAATGACATGGAGCCGCTGGTAAGATCGACTTATCAGTAAGGGATTGACAATTTATTTGACAGAGTAACTCATCGTGTATGTTGATAAATGAATCATATAAGAACTGGTTGTTGAGAACCAAGAAGACATTCATCAATACGGATCCTTGGTGAGACCTTCTATCCTAAAATTAAGTGCTTATTGTTGTCTGGAGCTGTATAGAATGTAGCTTGATGTACAAATGCTCTTTCCGCTGATGTTTTTTCACTTGTAGGTAACCAGAGGGACTCTTTGTTGATATTGAAAAGAATCGCATCAGAATGCTGATCAAAATGCCACAAAACTGTGACTGCTGTTTCCTACTTCAGCAAAATGCTAGAAAACTGCATTTAGTGAAACTGCTGTTTCCTATTTTGCTCACAATAAGACCTGTAGTGTTACGTGGGATTGCCCGTCTGCCTATCGACCAGGACATTTGCTATCAGGATATGTTACTGGTCGACCTTCAACTCCCTGTTATGACCGGGGCAGACTTTGAGTAGCTCGACAATCGAGCTCAGTACAGCATTGTCACGCACAGGCGATATAACATGCCAACTGATTGTAGTATCAATTGAAGCATCAAATAAGAACAATAGCTAGGGCAGATCATCAAAGCTGGCGGATCTCTTCTTCTCAATGTCTCTTTAATTTCATTGTATACTTTGTAACTATTTATTAATTGAAGACTTGATGAAGCGATCACAGTTTCAAATCAAAGCTTTGTAGACTGGGAACAATATTTCTCCCTCTCTTTTTTACGAAGACATCATGGCTCTTTCAGCCCTATGATGAGTCTCGTCTGATCGTGGGTCTGAGGCCAAAGTTATTCAGTAATACAAGAGGGTCTAAATGAACGAGTACCGACACAATACGTGACAGTGGATATCACTTACAACCTTACAAAAAATGTTGGTTGGCGTGAATGTGCAGAATGAACTACCAATTATAACCTGCTTTATTATGTTAATACAATGCAAGTCTCCAGAGTGTTCCAACGTTTGTCTTTTATGTTGCTCAACTGCTTGTTTCAGTCACAGAACGCATGGGATGCTTCATTGATATACACCCTTTCATTCTGAGGAAAATCTACAGACATAGAACAAACATGACGGTTGATTGGTGCCTCGACGAATGCCTCATACAAAGAGGTGATGTGTTTGCAGGATTGGAGGTGCGTACATTTATTCGGTAATAAACAATCTCTTCCTGTGACTTATTTGTTCTGATCGGATCTATCATAATTATTGGGGGTGTTGTCGGTCGTTCCCAGGCCGGCTACGCGTGTTTTTGTGGAAACAACATGAACCACACCAAGTACGGACCACGAAGTCCTGATAGCGAATGTACAAGATTCACATGTCCAGGTGACAGCAGCCACACCTGTGGTGGCCCCAGGCGTCTGGATATCTACAAAGGTAAGAGGGAGAAGCACAACGTTTCTATTGACACTGCATTATCTGGTCCTATATGGGGAGTAAACGCGTTTAAGTCATATCTGCATGGATGCGTTTGAATCTAACTAAAAATAATAGTTGTAAGTATGAACAAGAAAAGTACTGGTGTATGAGTTTCATAACCATGTGTGACAATGTATTTGTCATTTGACCGCAGATTACAATGAATGATCGCAGCATAACGGCGGATGTGACATGACGTGTATCAATACACCCTTGTCCTACTATTGTGATGATCGGAATGAATGTGACGTTGATAATGGCGGATGTAATCAGGAGTGTGTCAACAGTCCTGGTGCGTATCGCTGCGCGTGTAACATGGGGTACGAACTGATTGATGGAGAGAAACATCATTGTACAGGTAAACAATGGAATTTGATGGGTTAACCAACTTTGTTATATGAGTGAAGCGGAAAATGATGGGTCATGAATTGTCGCTGCATAGAAGAAATTGTTTGAGCTCTTGTATTTGCGTTTGTATTACGCTGATGCAGAAAATATTTCAGTCAGTTTTTTTTTTTTAAGTACTGATATTTGAAATGAGCTATGCGTTTGATATAAGAAATGCAGACATCCAGTTAACATTGCAGATAGCTGAGGCAAATCAGTTCTTGACATATACAAGTTTACATCTAAAGCTGTTAGCGGCACATGTTGCAGACGTCAACGAGTGCATTGATGAGCCAGACCCATGTACCATGGATAACTTCGTGTGCATCAACACGCCAGGTTCATACCACTGTGAATGCAAACCAGGATACTTCCTCAATCAAGGCTCCTGTTCAGGTATTTTACAGGATTTATAACGACACTTATAGAGCCAGAAATGACGCTGATGTAAATATGTGTTGTCACAATATCATATTGTTGCAGATATCGACGAATGCAGTCTTGAGGAAGACAGATGCAACCAGAACTGCAACAACACTGATGGTGCCTACATCTGCAGCTGTATGGCAGGGTATGAATTCACTGGGGACGAACTCTACAACTGCACAGGTGATCAACAGTTACATGGATCAAATTTCATGTTACAGGTCACCGTGTGTTTGTTTGCCATAATAAACATTAATTGTATATTAAGATGAAGATGAATGCGCTGACGTAAATACCTGCGACCAGTTGTGTACAAATCTACCGGGTGGATACAAGTGCAGCTGCTATGGTGGATACCGCCCCGATGACGAGCAAGGCGCCAGCTGTGCAGGTATTGTTAGGTTTGGGTTCTACCTTGTTTTTGTACATTGTCAATCTCATCGTTACTTCAGCATAATCGTATATCAGCAAGTGTGTTACTACGCCCAGAGTGCCATTTGATTTATAGATATTGACGAGTGCACAGAAGGATCGCATAAGTGTGACCAGATCTGCATCAACACACCTGGGCTGTATCAGTGTATCTGTGAGATAGGGTATCACATAGAACAGGATTTATACACATGCGCAGGTATGTCATATAATGAATTTCTATCCCTAGCCTGCAGCAGCTATTCACACACTGACGATTAATGCCAGCTATGGCGACAGAATGTGCGGGGCATCTACTTACTAATTCGGACCTTAGCCCTTCTGAATGATACTAACATTCTAATTAGCTGTCAAAACTATACCACGGATTAAACCAAATGTGATTAGCCTAACCAAGTACCTGTAGTTTAATCACATTCAGTGTTCTAACTTGACAAAAGCTGAGGTACTCACAAATATATTAACGATTTTATAGACAAACTTTGATCTACATATTTTTGCCATGCACCAATAACCATGTTGCGGCACTGCAGCCAGTATATTTATACCTCAAATTACATGGATATTTGCTGTTACTTAATGGGGCAGTGGTTATATAACGAGATATGTACCATAATTACTATGGCCCTTTTATAAATCGATGCGTATGCTGTAGAGTGTGGGAATGGAACATATGGAATGGAATGTAACGAAACCTGCCAATGTGGTGACACACATTTCTGTAACACTTCTACTGGAGCGTGCTACAATGCATTGCAACAAACAAGTTAGTAGATATTGCACATGGATTGATAACCCGTCAATGTCCATCAGTACAAATTACAGTATCAGTACATCCATTGTTTGACACTCTTCTCTGTAACAATATTCTCTTAAGGTGAATAAAATGTGTCGATATGATATGCAGATGGAAATGACATGGTCGCTTTATCAGTGGGTATTCTAGTGCCAGCGATTCTGGTCACTCTTGGAGCTATCAGCGTTATTGCAATACTTAGAAGGTAACCTCATACACTATCCATTCTGTAAATATACAGCTCCTTAAATATACAACCAATATCCCCATACAACGAAATATTTCATTTTGATACTTCATCGTTCACAAATGCTGCACGCAATATCCATGCTAACTATTGCTGTCCTTTTCAGGCGGAAATATAAAGCCCAGAAAACAGCAAAGGATAATTTAGACAATGTGGTCGCAGCGACAGTAGCTAACCGTGGGTGTCCTTGACTCAATAATGATTGAAAATGATCTAAGCAGCATCATATTTGGAATGATAATTGATCGAATATTTCATTCGCAGGTTCCGGCGCCTACGAAAATGTCGTTATTTTGGAAAATACGCAGGCCATGGAAGACATTTGCGACAGTTCGAGAGCGAATCGACGTCATCGAACAACATACATTATCCAATAACACTGGACCTGAGAACTCATGTATGCCAACAACAATCCCCCACAAACAGCAACAAACCCGCACCGATACATCTGATGCATATGCCAATGTGCATACCAACTTCATACCTGTTGCCGAGTTGGACAGTTATGCTGATGATACCTCTGGGATTGAAATGGAATATAAGGTAGGTCATTATTGAAACGTACCAAATCATCAGATTTGGAATGATTTAATGTTGACATCATTTGATTTGTTCGATATGTTGTTTATCGCATCATAGAGTGTCCTGCCTTGCTACGGAATAGGAACAGAATCTATGGGTGATGATTGGAGGCAGAAAAACAAATATAAAAACATCATGCCATGTAAGTTTCTCTCATGGTTAACTCTCAACTATTATACATTTCGTTTGAAAATCGAGTAGAATCTTTCTTAACAGATGAAAACAACCGCGTCAAGCTGTCTGAGAATGAGCTGCCGTATTCGGATTACATCAATGTAAGTAGATTGTTTGCTTTTTGCTGAGTCTGCTGTCAATGGATGGTACCACTATCATGGTGACACTGTTGCTCACCCTTTCCAGATTCCCAATTCAACGGACACTACCATAGCTGCCCAAGGTTTGCCATGCAATATTTGAAAAGTTTTCAATCATACATTAGATCAAACAGTATACATCGTAATGACAGTATATTATTTGCAACTGCACAGGCCTATCCCAGAAACAGTACCTGACTTCTGGAGAATGGTCTGGGAGAAAAATGTCCTCAGCATAGTCATGTTGACAAGAGAGATTGAAAATACGAAGGTAAACTCAGCTATTTCACAGATCATCAATATAAAATACACTCGTTTTTTCTGATTCGTAATATGTTCAGGTTGGTCTGTTGGTACAGATGAAATGTGCACACTATTGGCCTGATTCAGACCTCATTCAACATGACAACCTGGTGATTCAACCAATAGATGCAGCAGAGTTCCCGGATTTTGTGATCAGGCGGTTTGAGATATTCCAGGTACACAACTTTTCCTTGTGAAACTTAATTCTACACGCAATAGCCTAATGCCAGGTACTAAAAGGAGAAAACCAATTGTTTTTGTGACTGATTGTTGCACATACTAAGGAGAATGCACTGAAGATACACTGTGTAGTTATTGTTTGTTAGCGAATTATTTGATTGCTCAGACGTCCGTATATTATCGAGATCAATATATTTTTAAGTCATTCGGTCCCAATGAAAATAACTCAATACTTATCGTTACACAGACGATGATGCTGTACTTTGTAAATAACAGATTAACTTGATTCTCGTCCCTAAGCTATTATACTGGCCTCGTAAATGTCTTTCGTCGTTGTTTAAGAAGGTGGATTCTACCAAGAGGCGAACCGTCCATCAGTTTCAATTCACGTCATGGCCTGACAAGGATGTCCCTGAGAACGTTGCTCCACTCTTGCGTTTTTATCGTAAGATACAAGCTACTAGTATTACCGGGACCTTCACGGTTGTTCATTGCAGGTAAAGGGTCGTTATGTAAACATTTATTTTTAGCATTTTATCACACTTCTAAAACATATGATGTTATTTATATATCTTATTCAACCAATTTAAGAGCATAATAATCTCTCTAACAATCGCAAAAAAAATGAACAGAGTGTTATCCATGGTCGAATCATATCAACAGGAGCGTTATTTCTCTACCCATATCTCTGTGGTGATGCAGTGCCGGAGTTGGACGAAGTGGAACATTCATTGCCCTTCAATGGCTCCTGAGACAGGCAAAGGATGAACATGGTGTAGATGTCCTCAAGTATCTGCACCATCTCCGCCAACAACGCATGCAAATGATCCAAACATTGGTTCATATTTCCCTTAGTCAAATTCATGAACACACTAGCTTGTACTATTATTTGATTACAGATATTCGATTGCCACATAAAAAATTAGGATGAAATAAATAGTGCAAATGATGCGAGCCATAATTGTACTACATCAAGCCATATATTTACTACATCAAACTGTATTTATTCAATCATTCCACAGAAGCAGTATATGTTTCTCTGCAAAATACTTTGGGATGCAATAGCCGTCGGAAAAACCGCTATTACACAGAATGACGTCACAGGCCTATATTCAAATCTCCAAAGCACTGTATCAAAGGTTAACTACTCCATACTCCGCCGCCAATATAAGGTAATTAATTTATACTAGCCTGTTTTTTATGCATACTATATTTAATACATTTTACTACTTGTTTGGGTAGCATAAAAATTACACACGTTAATGTAATCCGCCGCCAGTATGTGGTAGTTGATCTATACCAGCCTATTTCATAAGCATACAATATTTGATAAATTTTACTACTTGATGGTGTAACATAAAAATTACGTTAATGTAATGCTGATTGTGGCGCTCAGATTTTATCACGGATGACGGCATCGATCTTAAAAACAGCTGCAGCAGGCAGCATACCCCAAAATAATCCATACAACAGAGCTGATATTCTTTCATGTGAGGATCGTACATTTAGGACAGTTTGTCCATTAGGCTATTTTAATCCGTTGTTACCTGTAAAACCATCATTATAACATTAATTGGTGTATGTCGTGCTCTACACAGGTGATGCCGGCCGTGTTCACCTGATGTCAGGGGCTTCAGATTGCATCAATACTGTGCAGATTAAGGTCAGTAAGCTAAATGTTAAATCATTCTGTAACAATATGTGAATGTTTTCGGTAAACTGAAACATTTTTCAGGGTTACAACAAGAGTGAGACCTTCTTTGCCATCAAGTGGCCGTTGGACGTCACCGTGGAAGACCTGTGGAGGATGATTCACGACCACAAAATCCATGCTGTTGTTGTGTTGGAAGACATGACGCAGTCAGTAAGTTATCCCCTTAATTAACCCGCGCAATAATCATATATGATGTACCATCTATGATCTGTGATTGATCACGACAGCGTGTGTGTAATTTGCCCAAACAGGATAGTTATCCCACTTTCCTGCCGTCAAAAAATAACAGCCTCCGTGCTGGGGACTCGTGTGTTCATTTGGTTGGCGAGGTTACTAGAGTCCAAACCATTGGAGAAATGAGCGTAATGATATCTAAGCAAACACATTTACCCCGCGGCAATATCTACTCCAACGTGGGTGAGTCACAGGCCATGGGTACAAATGAGTTGGATCACAATGTGTGCGTCCTGTCCATATCTGAATCCCATCCACTCAGCGTAGAACAGGTTGTCGTCCTCAATGAGCGGTTTGCAGGATTAAAGTTGGGCTATAAATCTACTGTTGTCATCAGCAGGTTAGCATCAACTGTATTATAAGGGAATTTAGCAATATTGACCTTAGGCTTTGTCCACTTTGCTATCATATATGAAGCTGTTGTGTCTTGTGCAGGGATGGGGATGAACTTTGTGGAAAATACATAGCTATTAGCATCCTCTTACAAATGCTGAGAGAGGAGAACGAAATAGATCTGTTCTATGTCGTACAACAAATCAAATCATGTCGTCCTGAATTCTTCTCTTCCGAGGTAAATGAATACAATTCATATTGGACAAAATAACAAGAAGGTAAGCAATCAGCAATTACAATGTCACTCGTTGGTATTTTTACGTTTTTACAGGCGTCGTACGTAGAGCTCCATAAGTTAATGCAGTGTTACTTGGAGCAACAGATGTAACAGGATGTCCGCGTTAAGCCGCAAAAGAAAACTAGCGTAGAACAATGTGGAGCAATATGATACATTGATTGCGAAATGTTAACACATTAGCAATATCTATCTATGCATGCAATAATCAAAAGCCAAACCCAGCCGATTCACATCTCCCCCCATGATATTTATCAAATTCAGTGAGTTTCATTTGTATTTAGGTTTTTTTCTATGTTTAATTAAGGCGTTGTTTGTTTGCATTTTATTTAACCATGTATCTTGTATC
>CM067352.1:5509675-5537525 GCA_034190875.2 Urechis unicinctus | reverse complement strand
CTTACTTTTCTTTAGGTCTAACAAGTTGATGGCTCTGTTTGTTTTCAGGTGATCCGGTATAACAGGTGGTGGGTAGCCAATCACGTGATCTTCGATTGGGTTCACAAAGACGGTCAAATTTGTTACTGCCTCCACACTCGAGTCAGGTCGTTGATTCTGGGCGTAGATCAAGTCTGTTTGTGTTATTTCACACGCATAACCCTGTCAAAATCGTCGTTATTCCGTAGAGGTGACGAGTGAAAATAGCGCAATTCGTCTGTTTCTTTGTGACGTAATAAGAATCCATAACTCCCGTTGATTTTAAAGGCTGAATCGCATTCCTCAAATATATACTGTCCGTATAGCTCTTTCATTCGCAGGCAAGACAGCTTCTGTCGACATAATCATCGATAATCTGTCAATATAAAGATTTCCGTCATTCCTCAATTCTCAATTCTCAATTGCATGTTCGATTTCATACGCGTCCATGGCTGTATGTAAAATATCTTCATCTCCCGTCAACACTAAAACACACACGCGTAACAAAAATAAATAAATAAATAAATGACGTATACCTGGTAATTCTATAATTCAGATATAGAAAATAAAAATCATACTTACTGCTTTCCATCTCGATTTGTTCCACGGCTTTTAACAAGTCTGCATCACTCATCTGTCTACTGCGTTTGTTCACATTATTGAAAGCTTCTAGCTGTCTCTTCTCAGGCATGATTATATCTGAACTGAGACACACTCTCCGTTTTATATATACACCCTCTATCCCATCACTTAGCTTAGCTCAGCAAACTATGACGACATATCCGACGAAAATTGTGAAATCACTTTCCAAAAATAGAATGATGTCACCACAATATCTGAGGTGAATGCGGGGGGGCAACTCACAATGACTAATTTATCAAATCGTTTGACATGAGTCGTTATTTAATTATGATAGATGCGCATCGTGAATTCAACGATCGGTAAATCACATTACCAGCTTGTGTAATTATACCACAGATTCATCGAGTCCGATTAATAACACAAACACCAGTATAACATTTATATATATCGCTATTTGTAACCCATAACTCCACCCCCATTTTGAGAAATATCCAATGGTCAACTTTTAATCCATCTGTCGTTATATTCTCAATGAGAGTTACAACACACTTAAAGACATCTGTCATTTTTTCCCTCCTATGTAAGACTCATATGCTAGTAAGATTCATTCACGTGAAAACTTCAATCGACCAACATATCTAACGAAAATTGACTTTTAATACCCATTTACAATCTCCTCAATAAAACTATCGAAAATGACCTCACCCAAATACCGCCCATTCATCACACCAGGTCGAAAGTCAACAACCTTCCTAAGGACATAGCCCCAAATGAACTCACTCGAATACCGTACATCGCGTTACCCTCCTAAGGTCACCAATTCAATATATCACCACATGTCATGGGATAAAAGGAAGTTAATACCAACAAATCACCTCGTAAACACCGTCTTCATATCTGAACAGATGGTGAATACTCCACTAACATTAACACTATCCTTCACTTCTCTTTCAACACCCTTACCGCTAATTGACTTTTAATACCCATTTACAAACTCCTTCTCAATAAAACTCCCAAAAATGACCTCATCCAAAATAGCGCCCCTCCATGAGGTCACCAAGGGCGCAAAGATTTCAAGGGCCGAAAATAACGGAACAGATGGTGAAATCACTTTCCAAAAATAGAATTAGGTCAGCAAAATACCGCACCGAATCCGCATGCAATCGTCAGCAAAACATATATTACGCAATACACGTCGTACAGTATTCGTACAGTAGTCAATTTCCAAAACAAGGTGTGAAGGGGTACGTATATCACTACTGTCGTCGGTCGACCGAAATCTCCGCCGCTATTCCTCTGAGACGACTCAAGTTCAGATTTCTAATGAATACAGCCCCAGATAGTTCGTCTACGATAAGATTTACGCATGTCAATATATGATAGGTAGCCTAACAGACCAACTTCAGGTTTTACCACCGCAGCTCCCGTACTTGGTTCGATAGGGCTTAAGTAGAATGATTCAACCAGTGGGGGAACAGTTCCGCTTATGGAGGGTTTTCGATTTTAGCTCCCTGTCACTTTCGTTGTTTTCGTTAGCTGACCCCCAACAGGGCTTCACGGTTCATAAGCAATTACAGGGCTAAATGACGGGTCGGGTCCGACTCCCAAAACGGGTCCGACTCGACGCTAGTCAATAAACGTGACATTAGGCAACGCCATTCGTGGCTATCCACCGCTTTGTGTCAGAGGACTTATGGTGATCAAAATCTGAAGCATCAGTCATATTAAACGCATTATTCTAGGGTTTTGATCAGCATTCTTATGCGAAATTTTTCTGCATCAACAAAAAGTCCCTGTGAAAAAAAATGCCAGCGACTAACCCTCGAGGGCTTTATGAATGCATTGCGTGTTAAGCACTTCAGAATCTTTTATTCATACATATCCGACCGGGCTGTTGACGAAAACTTCGCCGACCAGGAAGTAATGTTCAGAATTGACTAAAACTTTCTTAAATCGACATCGCCTTGTTTGTGGGGGTGAGGGTTTGGGAACCTACATACATAATTACGTACATACATACATAAATACATACATACATACATACATACATACATACATACATACATACATACATACATACATACATACATACATACATACATACATACATACATACATACAAACATACATACGTAAATATATATATATATATATATATATATATATATATATATATATATATATATATACACATATGTTTATATATTTATACATACATACATACATACATACATACATACATACATACATACATACATACATACATACATACATACATACATACATACAAACATACATACGTAAATATATATATATATATATATATATATATATATATATATATACACATATGTTTATATATTTATACATACATACATACATACATACATACATACATACATACATACATACATACATACATACATACATACATACATACATACATACATACATACATACATACATACATACATACATACATACATACATACATACATACATACATACATACATACATACATACATACATACATACATACATACATACATACATACATACATACATACATACATACATACATACATACATACATACATACATACATACATACATACATACATACATACATACATACATACATACATACATACGTACGTACATACATACATACGTACGTACATACATACATACAATCGACATGGTGAAAATAGGCGTGCATGTGCACTGCTGGAGGCATTCCTACCGGTACGAGGCTTGAGTGACCAAACTTGAAAGGATCGATTTTATATAAGTTTTTAGAATGAATGATGGCTCAGTGAATTCAGATTTAACAATGCCTTATTGAGACAACGTACCTTGAGCTTAAGGGGAAATATTTCTTCAGTCATATTAGAAACACGGACACGCTGTCATTCATGGGGTGGTGGGAGCTGAGCAGACCGGCGATCAATAGGCAAACATGGAGGTGATGCGAGGTTTAGTTTGGCTTACGGGGATCATATTCGTCTGAATATTTTATATTTGGGTGCGTTGGGGTAACCGGCGTGCAATAATCTGTGATTTTACTAACAACCCAAGTACTATAGTCCAGAACCAACATCTGCTGATCCGCTACCCCGACCTGGGTGCAGAAGATGTCATTGTCCCAGAGACCTCGAGCGCCGCCAGCCGCCGCGTTGTACAAAAACCTGTGTTGCATATTGGTTAAGAAAACGACAATCTAGATTTCTGCTAAGGTGATGATGTCTATCGATGACAGCGATATGTACCACCACTGCGGTGACCTATGGAAAACTGCACAGGGTATGCGCGCCTACCAGCAGCGGGATGAGGTAAAGAAGGCCTTTGCAGCGGCGAGTAAACGTGACACAAGCATGGTAATGACTGCAAAAGACGTGGCATTGGCGGACGTGTCCCTAGGAGAGTTCCTGACCAGCAAATATGCTCAGTGGCTCGACCTGAAGACGAGTGACGACGACCAGCTCCAAGGAAGTTATCGGCACGTGGGGAATGCGTCTGAGGGTGTCACTTTTACGACCACAAATAAGGCAGAGGCGGCTGGCGTATGTGATAATGGATGCACAGGTGAATATAAAGGAAGGCAGGTTTGTTAACCCAGTCTACTAATTTTACTTCTCCAGAAGGTTCTGGCTCAGCCATAGTTTGTGGCCAGACAGGCCATGGAAAAACCGTCTTCATGCTGGACATACTTGATGGCGCTTTCGCCGTTCACTTCCAGCATATTGTAATCCTCTGGCCCACCATCTGTTTCAACCAGACCTAACAGGTACGGAGCTTGGTGTAGAAAGACCCAGAGGTGTATATTGGTGATCTTGGCGAGCGGCACCATGACTACTTGAGAGCTTTCTACCAGCAGTTTCAGGGTGAGCCCACTCTGTACATTATTGACGACTGCTCAGCCACAAAAGCACTGACCAAGAGCTGGCCTAAGCGGCCGCCATGCGCAGCAGAGTGTCTGGGTCCTGACCCAAAAGTACAACTTTGTGCCGAAAGACCTATGTGAACAGACTCGGTGGGTCGGGCTCCTTCACACCAAGGATCGTGACTCGTTTGAAGTCACGATCTGAGAATGATATAATACTAACAAGGGAGGAATGTGCAACAGATCTAGCTCCTTATGGAGGCAAAGCAAAGCTGCAGCTGAAGACTGATCAACCTACTGCATATGCTGTATGATCAGTATTCTGACATCATGACAACCCCAATTACTGATGGAAAAATGCTCATCAACGCGCTGCTCCATAGCGCAGTTGTTTGTATGTAAAGCCAAGCTCGGCAAGATGGTTCTGTGTGGGCACCTACCGAAGCTTGACTTCACACGACGCGACCTGGGTATGGCTGTTGCCGATGTATCCCTAGCCATGGCCACAATGATTATACCATTTGATTTACTGAAGTTGGTCCTATGACCTCATTAGCAATACTTGTTGGATGTGCCCTTGTCAATGCTCTTGCGTTCTCTGGAAAGCAATTTTATATTCTCTATGTTACGAAACTCCAAAGTGGACATGGAGCGTAAACGCCATGATGCAGCAAACGAGCAGCTTCAGTCTGCTCAGGCGGCATGGGCCAGGAAGCAAACTGAGCGGCTAGATTTTATCAACGAGCAGCTCCGCCACCAGGGACATGCTGCACACACCCTTCCAGGATGTGGACAACGTTAAGCGCGAGCACTCCATTGTTACAGGCAAACCCGTTGACCAATCGACTCCAGCTTTAAGACTTCCACGTGAGGTGACGTTTATTGTCCTGGACATGGCTGTCACCGGCCTTGTAGCCCACAGGTTCGATAAGTAGTTTGCATACAAACTCTATATAAAGCCAGACGGATTTATTTTACATATCATGTTGGAGACTCGTGCTAGCAAATATATAACTATGAATCGCACAACTCGTTGCAAGCAAACAATCTATCATAGCCCCCAAGGGTAATGGAATGTCATTACCGCGATCAAGAAGCTTACAGCAGCCGCTAGGGTTTCTGAGGAAGTTGCCCGGGGTTGGCTTACAAAGCAAGCCATATGGCAATCCACATGCCAATCCCTTAACACATGCCTCAGCCAAAATTGGATGTCTGAGCCTAATGAGCTTCACAAAGCCAATCTCTTGTGTCTTCTTTCTGTCAGCGTGAAACGCCAGACTTACAAGTATGCCCTCAAAGTAGTGGACTTAGCCTCACACTACAAAGCGGTTGAGTCATTGACTACAAAAGAGGCTTTGCAGGTGCTCTTAAAAGGATATACAAGCAAAGACGTATGCATTGGCCACAATAACTTCAGGTCAACCCTGGACAGAGTTCATGGGTGTGGTTAGCCAGCTACTAGACAAGCATGGGTCGTGTGGATGACCATCGAGACCAGGTTATTGTGGAATCCTTTAACCAAAAACACTTGCTAGGCGGCTCTTTAGACACCTTAGAGTTAAAAACTTCAGGGCAACAATCAATCAGGTTGGTTTCAAGCTGTTGTCTCTGCAATAGTTATTCATAACCACAAGTGGTAAGACAAGTTCCGGATTGATTGAAACAAAGTTGGTTATATTGACCAAATTATCTCAAGAATTATTGCATATTGTAAACATCAATGATCACTAAGAAAAAATGTACCATAAGATGGTGGGAAGAGGTCGGTTGCTTTGTCAGAAAATTGAATGACCAATAAACGATTGTTGTTTAAATTTAACCAATTGAAAGATTAAGGTATGAGAATACCTCTGGCGAAAGTTTAATGTGCATATTCGGATGAATAACGATTTTATAGCAAAAACCATGGCGCAGAGAACAAGCCGAGGTCATAGTCGCAGAGTTGTGATAAGCGGTGGCAATCACAGCTCTCCAAGGAGGCGGTGTTTTCAGCGTCCAGATGTACGTAATTTATTAATGGCATTTGCAATGGTAAAATATTACCTCACAAAGAACGTTTATGCTATATTAAGATAGTTATACCTGATGTATCCTCATTTTGAGAACGTTTGAACTTCTTTTAACAACTTTAGGGTCTTAGCTGTAATCATTATTTATGTTTTACACCTGTAAAGCAAATGCTTAAGCGTGTTTTGTGGCTGACAAAGATGTAAAGATTGCGAAAGGTTGGACCACGGGGAATCAATTAACTTCCTCTCTGATGGAGGGAGGCCACCTGACCACTAGCAGCCTTCTATATAACATGGAAGGAAACGTATGATGATACACTTTGGTCAGGGTTATTTTTAATTGAATTGAACGAATTTGTCTTTTTGTGCACTCCTAAGCAACAAATCCATTCACGTCGCTTGCATTCTTGCATCACACTGGCTACTCACTATCGCTAATCGTTTTTGATATTTCTCAATCGCTGCAGAATAGGGATATGCTAAATCTTAGTAATACAGCAAAGTTTTGAGAAGATCATATTCCAATGATTTCGGATTTAACTATCGTATTTACATTCTAGAACAGCCTTCTGTGACGATCCCTCAACCGTTAGCCAATAATTTATCCTCGACTGAGGATCGTCACATCTTCACAAAAAGACCGGCATAAACAGAAGGGTGTTGCTTAATGTAGTAAGATCGACCGGACCACATACATATTGATTTATGTCTCTTAGGTTACATATGTCATAATCATAAAAAAGTGATGCCAGGTCAAAGCGACATGCAAATGAACCAAGATTCAAAACTGCAAACTAATCTTGGGGATAGACCAAATGGGCACTTGTCAATTGCTGGAGCGCAAAACCCTCGAATACACGATAAGCCGAATGACAAGAATTCTATCAGCCAGAACATTTATATTTCATAACATTGTTTTTGGAACAAAATAAGGGTTCACCTAACATTCCTATTATATTTCACAACATCAAATAACACGATTGCCCCCTGCTGCTTACGGTTTTTCCCGAGTCATTCTCTCTGTTGGTCATTGTGGGTTCATGCCGCTTCAATATGCGACTTGTATGACGCATGGTTTCAAACTAATGAACGAGGCACCCTTGGGTTGTTTGCATGTGCAAAGACGAAATTTTAAGCCACAAGTTAACCAATTCCAAAAGTTTTAAATGCAAAACCGATTTCACAGAAGGGTTAAGGTACAGATAATCATCTGAGGAAATTTGAAATAATGAAAATCTTCATTTTAGGAGCCCATCAATAGAGATCTACATCGAGGCAATTATTGTCCGCTCAATATAAATGGCACCAGAATATCAAATACTCCAGTGGCTGATTATATGTAAGAAGGTGTAAGCGGAAGTGAGGAGGGGAAAAGGTCTCAGCGACAAATGCTAGGAAAGAAATATTTTATTCAGTAAATTGATCGTATTAATAAAGCTGATAGTTTTTTTATGCAAGAGAGGTAGCAATCAAAGAAATCTATATTGAATGATTTGTTTTACTTACTGAAGCAAGGTTCGATAAGATAAGGTTAGTGTAGGGAAAAACGACACAAACACGAATGTGTTTCACGGAACATACAAACGTAAACCTTGCAATTGCTCAATCATTAAAATATTACTTACAATGTAAACCATTATTCGATTTCTCGTAAAAAACCAACAATCGTAAACAAATCGAAATCCTCACGTAATTGGCTTACAGCCAGAAACAAACGCCATTAAGCGGCGCATGGTACATGTGTAGTAGACTACCAATTACGACGTCTGGACCGAAGGTGTGACGGTTTGGTAGGTGGAGTCTTCAAGGTGGAACTCTTGGAGTCCTTCATAGTGTGCAGACCCCTCAGGTGGATTGTAATTTGTTACGTCCTCATAACACGGTGCGACAGTTGGACTATCTTGTAGTGATGTGCTTGTGCATTGGTTTTTTTTGTTATCTCGTTTCAGTCTGAAAAAAATACACCCGTTATCTCTTCATAGTGGCGTGCATGAAACACATAATCATATTCGCATACATATTGCTAACAGGTTCGGTAAGTATGTCCACTTAAAATGTCAGCCGCAGAGTATGTTGTATTGCCTGTTGAATATCTATACCTTATGCAAACACACAACAGGATCACCAGACAGGTTGTGAAGGCTCCTATCGTCACAGCCAACCCGACGATAAAACCTGGCACCAAATATACAGCATTGTAGATTCTCGTTTAGGGAACACTGTCCCTAGACCTTAAATAGCATCGATTTGGTTTTAGGGATCGTTGTTTACAAACTGAGTAGCATAGGCTGATAACCTAAATGTGCCGATGATTTCGCTGACATATTGACCGCGACCAATGGGTTGATGAAGCAAATATTGATAGATATTTGTCGGATATTAATACGTGAAGTCTTACAAAAATATTACTATACTAAAGATTAATGAGACGTAGAGTGACCATTTTACCAGTTGTACGCCTTTCCAGTCCTGCAATCTGCTCCAGCAGACCATTGTCCTGAATATCTGTGCACAGCACATTAATATGAAGCCAGAGTGGCATATATTTACATCAATAACCATCGACACATAACTGGACGCAAACCATTATTGATTGAATAATTAATAAACAACCACATATAACTGCCTTAAAAATGTTATTATCTGTGCAGTTGCACAATTCTTCATCAACAAGTTCGTCTTCAGATGCATTCATCGTTATATGCATGTATTATGTTAATATTTTCTAGCTTGGGTTTACGCCGGCCATGATGAATCATGTAAATTACCAACCTGAGCATGTGTGTAAATCCTGTTCCAAGTGATACCCTTTCTCACAGACACACTGATACAGCCCTGGTGTGTTGATACAGGTCTGGTCACACTGATGAGATCCTTCTGTACACTCGTCAATATCTGAAAATAATAAAACCCTCGTTGTATCGCAAGACGCTGGCTGTAACAGGCTGTGCTACGATAATACTAAAGTGATGTGCAGAATGCCAAGTCACTGACCAAGCCAAAACCCAGCAGTACCTTTACAATTGGCGCCTTGCCCGTCCTCAGGACGGTATCCATCACAGCAGCTGCACTCGTATCCACCAGGATGATTTGTACACACCTGGTCGCAGATATTCACATAGACACATTCATCTTTATCTGAAAATATAATCAATTTTTAAGTGGTAAAGAAACAAACGGTGTCCTGTGACTACAAATTCGACCAACGTGTTGACGGTTTACCTGTGCAAGAAAAACGAACTGAGATGTAAAGCAGCACCAGTGTAATCTGAAAGCAACACAAGATAGAGCATTTGCACTGTCACGATAAATGACATAGAGTGATATTTGACAACTCAACATGCCCACATCAGCGTCATTGATGGCTTTGTACCTGTCGTGATGAATCATGTAAATTACCCGAGCAGGAGCCTTGAATCAAAGTGTATCCTTGTTTGCATTCACAGTGGTATGCACCTGGCGTGTTGATACACTCGAAGTTATCCATGCTGCATAAGTCTGGATCATCAAAGCACTCGTTGACATCTGCAAAAGGCGCCCGACAATAGCTCTACCAGTTTACTTGTATATATCTGATTTGCCTCATCTATCAGCACCCTATTGCGATGCATTTCAAATCTGTACTTAAACACGAAAAAATAACTGAAAAAGAAAGCAGCATCAGTGTCATCCGAAAGCAAATACTGAAGCACAAGATTGAGGATTGTCAGTGCCACGACCTTTCATGACCCATTGCCTCCTGCTTTACTTACATATTGTGGTCATCTAACGCATCAAATTCCATTACCTGTACAATGTTTCTCTCCGTCAAGTAATCCGTACCCCGTGTGACACTCGCAGTGATACGCACCAGGACTGTTGACACACTCCTGGTTACATCCGCCATTATCGACGCCACATTCATCCCGATCTGCAAGATAGCATCATGATTGGAAATCACCTATAGCAAGGTTGGGGTAATGGTTTCCATTCGTTATTTATTCGAATTGAGTGTCATCGGAAAGTACAAGAGTAAAGTGAGAACATTTGTAATTACAGGAATCAAACAATAAAACTACTGATGAAAACACGCCTTGCCACACCCGCCGTTATGCTGTGAGCATTCACTGTAATATGTGGTCAAATCCATACTACTTTGTCACACATGACAATAACATCCATACACTACTGACACGTATTTTTCTCTGTTCATACTTTACCTATTAATTGAATTTAAACGCACCAGTTCATATATGATAGAAATGCCAATTTTCTCGCTATATGGGACCAGATGATGCAGTAGCAATAGAAACGTTGAGCTCCTTCCTCTTACCTCGGTAGATATCCAGACGACTGTGGCCACCACAGGTCTGGCTCATATTACCTGGACACGGGGATTGTCTGCATTCGCTATCCAAAAGTTGTGATCCGTACTTGGTGTGATCCGTGTCGTTTCCACATAAACATGCGTAGCCGGCCTGGGAACCATGGACAGCACCCCCCAGTATTACTTATATATCAGATCAGAACAATTAAGTAACAAGGAAGAGTTTGTTTATCAACCGAAAAGCGCACCTCCAATCCTGCAAACACATCACCTCTTTGTATGAGGCATTTGCTGAGGCACCAGTCGACCGTCATGTTCTGTCTATGTCTGTAGATTATCCCAGTTAGAATTAAAGGCTTGCTATCGTTGAAGCATCCCTCGCGTTCTGTAACTGAACAAGCCAGCGTAGTGGATGACAACTTAGTACAGTGACATGATAGAAACAAACGTTAGCTCACTCTGTAGACTGTGTTCACTTGCATTGTGATAAGCATATCAGGTAGGTTATAATTGGATGTTGAAATTGCACCTTCTCATCAACCAACGACTGTCCCGACCCGAGGATGCAAGTGACATCCACTATCACGTATCGCATTCGTTCATTTAGACCCTCGAGTATTACCAGCAGATTTCCCAAGAACAGATACTGCTCGAACGTGAGCCATCGTAAGGCTTTGATGGCTTAGTAAATAGGAAAACAAATGAGGGAATTAAAGTACATAATGTAAGTGTAACAATAGAACAATCAGTTGACACAAGAGACGTGACAATGCTTTACTGAGCTCGATTTTCGAGCTAATCAGAGTTAGACTTGATAGTAACAGGAACTAGTAGGTCACCCAGATAAGTAACATATATGAATGGTAACAGTCACGGTGGATAAGCTGACGAGTCATCCCTAATGACATCACAAGACGCATGGTGATCAAAATAGAGAATATCAGTCATATTAAACGCGGTATTCTAGATGTTTTGTCAGCATTCTTACGCGATCCTTTCAACATCTAAAAAAGTCCCGCTGTTACATACAAACAAATTGTATCAGCGAAAATAGCATTTTGAATTCAAACAACATCCCATACTGCTCCTGACAACAACAACTTGAATATAGGGTGGAAGGTCTCACAAAGCACTTGTATTGATAAATGTCTTCATCGTTTTCAACATCTAGTTCTTATATGATCCTTCTATCTACACACGATGAGTTACACTGTCACACAAACGTCACTCTCTTACCGATAAGTGAATCTTACCAACGGCGTCTTCCAGCTCCATGTCATTTTTATCAACATCAGTGTCAATCATAATGGCAATGTGTTCATCTCACCCCTTCCCGCAAGAAATATAATCTTGTGATTAAAGATGGCTATGTTATCCGCTGGTCGAGCGCGACCTGCGCATTCGATTCTGTACTTTTATGTAACATCATTTTCGTTCTCTATCATTTTATAAACATATGTAGTTACTCATGTTTATGTCCCATAACGAACACAAGGCTATAAAACGCCAAGTTTGTTAGATGTAAATATGTGTATCATCAATATGCACTTACCTTGAGGCGCTACCTCACATATGGCATATATCAGCAACAATATACATAGTCTTCTCATGCCGAATCCTGTGTTTGTCAGCAAGTTGTATAGTGATTATACCCCTCAGAATCAGTTTCAGGTTGTTAGATCAAATGCCAGGGCTTTACGAATGTATTGCGCGTCAAGCACATCGGAACATTTTATTCATACATATCAGACCATACTGTTAAAGCTCGTCTTGCCGACCAGGAAGAAATGTTCAGAATTGACTTAAAATTTCTTAAATCAACCACGCTCTCTTCGTGGGTGAGAGGGGTTTGGGGAGCTTATGGTATAATAGAGAAACAGGGCTTTCCGTTTTCGCATACAAGCTATGTGTTACTTATGGGTCTGGCATTGAGGGGACGTGCATGTTTAGTCAGGTTACAAACCTCTACGAATCTCACACACCATCCGGGTACATCTGTAAATATATGCATACACACATATATACAATCAAACGTGTGTAGATATATGTACGCGTACAGTGCTGGAAGCTTTCATACTGGCACGAGGCTTGGGTTAAGTGCCCAAAAACTTGTCCAACCTAACAAGAAAGGATCTAACTGATTTAAAAATGAATCACGTCTCAGCGAATTCAGATTCCAGAATGCTATATTGAGACAACAAACCTTGATCTTAAGTAAATATTTTCTCAGTCACAAGGACTGGGGTGAGCAGGGCAGACCTACCATCAAAAGGCAAACATGAATGTAAAACAAGGAAAACCTCGACTTGCAGTGATCATATACATCTGACTTAATATTTGAATGTACTGAGTAACCGCTTTCTCTCTGCCTCGTTAAAACGTTGTGCTTATAGAGAGGAGGGGGAGGGGGGGGTGTGGGCTGGTTGGTTATTGAGGGGGGGGATACCGTTGCACAATTTGGAACGCACCATAGGCCTCGTCTGATTTATAACGGTAGCGATAATTCAGTCATGATGTGGGTCATAGCTATTTCAGCTTTTTATAATCACGTGCAATATATTTTATAACAAGAATATCTTGGATGATTATTTGTCCATCATCAAACGCTATGATAAGCAATGTTTGCATATAATTCAAACATCATAACATGACAGTGTGAGTCATTATATTGAGCGGTACTGTACCCAATGATAGTACATTATAACGTCGTCAATCACATCTATGAATAGCAATAATATGAAACAAACCGACAAGAAATCACAACGATATGAGCTCTACTGAAACGGACTGGGGCTATCTTTACTGCAAAGTCAACCTAGCCGAAACATAGATCAAGATAGTCTGCATGACATATTGGACGGTTATGGTTCGTTCAATCTTAATATCATTCTCATTATTTTAAAAATTATCGCTTTGGATTACATTAGCTGTTTAGCTGATAGCTATTTGTTATTCAAGAACGTATGTTTTCAGCTTTTGGCTCGTTACATTTTAGTGTTGTAGTTATATATTGACGGACAATATCAATATCTTGGAATAACTCAGATCTTGATATTTACCACTGCTCGTTAGCAGAGCTGATCATATACCGTTGCTCTGGCATCCGCCTGTCCGACTGTTTGTAAATATTGGCTGGCACATTTTCAAGTTGAGCCAGCTAGCAGTTGTTGATGTACTCCTATAGATAGAAGAATTTACAAAAGTAATCACCTTATGGTGATGGCTGGCCAGGGCTGTTTGGCGCCTTGCTAATGGTCCTCAACTATTTTCTACCATAAAGTGAGGTTATAACATCGCTTATAACCTTTTTTTCTGAAAATAAATATTCCCATTGTTTTTTACAGGGCTCTAACGAGCCAAAAATTATCAAGGGTCCGGGACCCCCAGGGTAATATAACCATGGGTGTAAGCCCAAAGTTAGCGGTCCATGTGACATTCAATGGGTCCAAAACCCATTAATTTAATATGCAGGTTAATCAATAATTCCATTATCCCAATACCCTATATACAGTTCATGGATCAAATGTATTCAGCTACCATAAGGTTCAACATGCTTAGGGAACTGCCACCATCACTGGCGCTTGGTTCGTATTGCTTCCGAGCGTCGAGGACGATAACTAGCAACATATATAGATCTAGCTACCCTGCATTATAAGTTTCAAACCATTAACGGTGGTCATTAACGGGTGTGAAAACACCCAACTCTTCCCTCACCCCATTCAACGTCCCATAGCAATCTTCTTCTTCACCTCAACGTTATTGCCCCTACCCCTACCCTTCCCACTATGGTAGTCTGGGTCCTTCGACAGTTCGACTTCGAGACAAAGCACTTCAATAGTTTGGATAAAATCTGTCCATGGTGATTAGTGCATGATCAGATGAGCTTGGAACTATTTATACATTGGGAACATCGACAATCTCTGACTTCCTCAGATCTGCTATTTTGGGGTCAGGAAGGCGCGCGCCCAGGTATCTGCCATGGCAACATCAGTGGAGAAGGTGTTAAACTGCGGTCCAGAAACATGATGGAACCCTTGAAATCGTGGCGTGCACCCCAGCTAATATTGCTATACTAAGCGCTGGGTTCCTAATTCCTTGTTTCCATGCTCCGAGTCGCTGTCTTTAATAGTATATCGCCTGTGGTTCTATGGACGGACGTGTGCTCAAACTGACTGAAACTATGATGGCTGGTAAGTTATTCCATAGGGTCACAATGTAATTGGAAAAAACCTACCGATATCTCTGTCCTAGCCACAGATTTGGTCAAGGTGTGAGGATGCTGAGGAGTCTTGAATTATCACCACTGCAAAGCTGAGTGAAAAAATCAAGACTGAAATGATGTAATCCATTGAACATTCTGCCAGCCTTTACTGCTGCTGCTGACTGCACTGATTATTGGATTCGAATAATTGATCAATTATGACACCTAAATTCATCTCCTTTGACACATCCTCTAGAGTAGAATGATCAAATTAAAGACATCATTGATTGATGAAAATAATCATATAATGATTAGCTGTCTATATATTGTTTGATATATATTCCTCAGCACCCAACAGGATTGACAGCACCTTCAATGATGATGTACTGATTTATCATCTTGCCTTCCCTCTTCACGTGACAGTCAAACCACATATCTTTACTGAGGTTTTCTTCGTATTTCATTGCACCAGTTTCGTATTGACAGTAACAGGAAATTGTCTAACTGATTAGTATTTGATCAAATAACAGTTGGTCATGTAACGATAATTAATGCTCTGAATAATAGTGGACTTTGCGTCCTATTTTGAGTGATATATCATTTTACCATCTATATAATTCACAGTATATTTACTGATGAATTCAGTGATCCCTAACAACGCAGCCACATCGCTGCGGATACCCTACACGCACAAATAAGAAATGTGACATTTTTACAAACATATTGGGCACACTGCTGAGGTTAATCTCCTTTGCATCACTCGCCATGGAAAAGGTGGAGACCATTGACAGAGTTAAACCAGATTCGATGCCTCATTCTTACATATAGCTAAAAATGATATGTGTTTTGTTTCAAGTCAAATGTCATTTCAGTCATCCTTAGTAACTCTGTCAATACTCATTCATGAACAGTATTATGCTTCGTACAGATTTCTATACTTTGAATATTAGCTTTGAATATTACCCTGTTAGATATTGAAATTATATACTTTATATAAATCAATAAAAACTAGCAGAGAAGTACACTCATTATTTTTCAATATATATCAGTAATTTGAGCGAGTATCCTCAGTAACTGTGACAACCTCTACATACACTAAACATGACATGTTAAATCCTATGACATAATTGTTTAATTGCATTAATGAACATAGTGTCAAACATTTTGGGAATTTTGGTGACATATGATGCGTCAATATGCACACTGGTATGAGAACAGTTGAATTTCGCTTGATCTGTTGCTCATACAAGCTGATGTTTGTTTGAATTTACTGAACATATTAAGCTGAAGCATGATTCCATTTTTCAGAATGCTGACACTCGAGTAATGTTATTCTTATTTGTAAATAAAAGCAATATGCGGTTTATAAGTTTGTCCCCACGCCCCCACCAATCACCACTACCAAATCTGACCTCACACAACATATGGGAACCGTATCAAAATGACACAGCTTGCTGACCAATATAAGTGCTGGACCTGATATAGCCAGAAACTTGAACCATGACGTTAATCAGGTGTCGCTGACATATAAACGACTCAATGGAAGTGAGCTGCAAATGGACTGTAAGCCACGACTTAAGAAATGCCTCAGCAACCACAGCTTTTGATACCCAAGGAGGAGACTCCTCTGGCTTGGTGATCGTTGACAGTTTGCATGGTTCGGGTGATGAGCATATAGTTCCACTTCTGAGAATGGAACCAACATTTTGGTGGGCTTCAGAAATTGGCCTCTGATGATTTCTCTAACAGGTGATCCGGGAGGCCACTCGTTCACCCCCGCGTACTGTCGATGATAGGATAACACTATGGGTATATACAGCGGAAAGTAGTCAGCTAGATCTGTGGAACAGGGTTTGAACGGAGAAAGCAAAACGGCCTGTCTCTGTGAGGTAGGGTTAGCTCCAACCTTTACTGCCAACTACCTCTATTCCATTCAAATGGTTGAAATGCTTGCTGAAAAATTGGCGTTGGAGGCTGGGGCTACACAGCACCCCACCCAGCATACACACAGTGCCATATTTGTCTGATTATATTTGGCACGGAGCCACCATTAAAGGTGCATTTTTTTCAAAAAATCGAATCGAAAAAAAAGTTGCTAACTGCAAGAGTACCCTAAATGGTGCAGATATCCGGATTCCAAAGTTGGAATGGCCGTATATATTTCTTGTTGTTCGTAAATAAACCTTCAATTCCTTATTTTTCACTTCCAGCCAAGAATAGACCATATTTGGAAGCTCATGTATTATTAATTCCGGAAGCGCAGAAACGTCATCACTCTGTGCCAATTGCCGCCGGCGGGTATTTTGAGCTATTTTCATTGCGATAATGGACGATCAAACCAAGAAACGAAGAAAAGGTGGAGGGAGAAAGAAGCTGTTGATAGATTCAACAACTAAGAGAAGGAAGCGGCAGCTAGACCAGCTGCGGTCTAACACAAGGGTGTCTTAAGATAGGCATTCAGGGAAGTGAGGAGTGTGACCAATGAAGAAGCTCCAAAGTTTTTGCTGGACATGTAAGTAATCTCGTTGTATTATGAATAACCTGCTATCGAATCGGTCTGTATTGAATCGACTTGTGTAAATGTCACCGATTAAATAAAATCTAAGGGCCTATTGTGAGTCGATTGCACCATTTAGATTTGTAAATTGTTGTTGTAAACATACCTTACTTAATTTGTAAATTTCAGGTAGAGAAATTATTGCATCCTCTTGACCCTTATTCAATGGCTGGTGATCAGGTGTTCGTCATACCTTGCCTGCAGTCAAGTTGTGGCAATGGACCACAACAGGCATAGGGATAGGACATATGCACTCAAGTAGGGTTGGTCAGCCAATTTAAGTTTCTCATGACCACTTAACTACGCACTGACTAAATGTCCTATCAGAAAACAAAATACTGATGCTGCACATGTAATGTGTTCCAGCTATTTGGCCATATAATGCCATTTGTTGTGTTACAGGTACAGCAATCGCTTCAACAAGCAGTCAAAGACGTGGTCATTGGTTTAGAGGCCAAGACTTACGCCCATATACCAGATATGATGACAGAAATCTTTAGGCCCAAGCAATGCGACAGCAATGCGACAGCAATCACAACAACACCCACAACGCACTGATGATGACCCCGCAAAATCAGTTTGAACCTGTGCCAGGCCATCTACCCAAGAAACAGTTGCAGGAGTCTCATTTTGATTAAAAATATGAATTGGAAATTTGTTTTTGTTGAAATGTACAAATCTTTTATTAGTCACATTCTTTTGTCTGTAAATCCAAACTGTAATAGAAGAACTCATGTAATTGGCAAATAAATATTACATGAACTCATTTTAATGTCATTTCTTTTTTTATCAGGGCTAGAATTATGAACATAAAAAGTCAAATCTGAAGATAAGACTAATTGCCAAAATAATGTGTGCATAATTCTTTTCTTCTGTGTTTGAGAGACGAAAAATTTAATATATGAATGCTCATTCCATAAAACAAATAGACAATAAGTTATCAGATTGTTGAAGCAAAAATGTTCAGAACAAATAATACCACATGTTTTGTAAGACGAGGCAATTTATAATCCACACAAAAATACCAATCAGAACAATGTGATATTTCCTGATTAAAATCAAAAATTAAAACATTTAAGCTTAGTATATTACCAAAACCTATTTTGTATTAAGCCTGTATACTGTCAATACTTGTTAAGAAAGAGGTCTCTGATGTTCCTTACACAACCGGAGAGAGTTACCCTCCTGTTGCACTCCAAAAATACATGAATCCACAGAACCAATTGCTGATAGGCATCTTTTGTTTTGTCCTCGACAACCGCATCCCATAGCAAGTCCACCCGGTACCTGTTAATAACCTCAATGACCATCGGGTCAAGCACAACTCCTTCCATCTGAGGTAGTACATATGTGCAAAAGTCTGGGCTGTTAGTGCAACATTGCCGCTCCACAGGGGGAGGCATTTCCCTACAATGAAGGCAGATGCACCAGTCTGGTGATGTGGTAGTTGATGGAGGGTGGAATCCTTCTTTCGGCGGTGTGGGTTGTCGGGTGATTGTAAGCGCAAACGGTGGCTGTCTTTCAGCAACTGACGCACCCCATCCAAATCCAGCCACCGCACTAAATTCTGAAAATATGAGTAATCAAAAGTCTTCATTTTGATGGATTGAATATCTCTAATACAAATCTCTCTCTGTGCTAAAATTGCATGAAGGTTTTTGGAGCAGCTGAAGAGTGCTAACTGCTGAGTTGTACAATACCTTCCATTTCTCCTTCTGTGACAGCTCTAAAGATTTAGCAGCCACTCTAATCTGCTGTAGGGTCTGGTTAGTTATTGATGTGTTGCAAAGGTAGCCTCTGCAAACAAGATTGACTCACTTTCGGCCTCTCGAGGTCTACAAATAAATGAGAACCAATGGAAATTTATGGTTCGATAGTTCAACATTGGACCTATTTACTGACAAAGTGATTCAATTAGGTAAAGCAAGCCCAAAAGTACCTTGTTTGAAGAAGGTGGGGCTCCTCTGCCACCTCTTCAGGCTTGTCTGCAACCTCCACCAACTTGGACACCTGTGTCATGGTGAACAATTTCATACCATTAAACACATCCTTCCCAGTCATAATTGGTGTATTGAGTTCAATAAAATACCATTGATAATAATCAAATAAAAAAGGGACCAACCTCAGTTCCACACACGTTGTCAAAATCTGTACAATGACCCCTTCCACTGCCTCTTCTTGTACGTAATCCCCTCCTTGGCATTTTGATTTCCTTTAAATTTGAAAGTGGGTTGGTTCAATTTAATCAATGAATGAACATGACAAGAATAATTCAATAAATAATGTTACAGTGTTTGAGCCAAAAGCCTGCAAAAGTCAGCCAAAACCATACGATGATACATACAACCCCAAACTCCTAGCGTGGACGTTTCAGTACACAGGGATTTGCATTGGCTGGCCGCTATCTTCTCTGTAGGGTTTATGTATGCATAGAAGATAGCGACCGGCCAGCCAATTCAAATCCCTGTTTCAGTTCACTATAACCAGATAACGTAGACGTCCTGAGGGAGACCCCAGTCCCTTGATTTATAATACAATTTATGAGTTCATTCAGGAATATTCCAATAGTTTGCTATGAAAAAGCACCGATAATTGCATATGAAATAATCAAACTTCGAAAAAGTGTCATGGCTTTACACTCCAAAACGTGAAAGACTAGTCAAGAATATCGTTTTTATTACGCTTGAACATGCGCAGCCTCAGTATAAATATAATATACTAAATCTAAGGGCTATCTTAGGGTTCGTTCGCAGGTGTAACGCTATCTGTTGTTAAATTTACGGTAATCTATTGTACCGATAGTGTTCACTTTATTGAGGCGGGTTTTTTTATATATATAACATTCGAAAACTCCAATCAAAGAAGAACAAAGAAGAGAAATGTAGGAATCAAAAGACTCACCATTTCGGCTGCACGCGTTTCCACCTTCTGTCGAATCTGCGCTGCGCGTGACGTCACGACTATGTGTTATCAACAAATGACCCTTTAATACGCATGCGTCATTTTTCCATCGACATGTGCTCATGTTTGTAAACATGGGTGTGGCCGACAGATTTCGATACGGTGTAATCGACGATATAGCGTTGAACTAGTTCGCAAAATGGTTTATATGGGTTCCAAAAGAGTTGTTCTATTAAATGGAGCAAAAAAACCGCAAGTCATTTTTTTGAAAAAATGCATCTTTAAAGCATCCTACATTCGTATTACAGTTTCATCTAATATCTACCATTGATGAACACAAATATCTCTCAGATAGCTTTAAGATTAAATAAATGCAGAAAAATGGAAGGAGTATGAATACGATGGATGGAGGTATATGTTTTTGAGGTGGAAGATGACAAATGACAGTTGTTTGAATTGTCGCTCACATGATATGTTCGTGTCCATTAAGACAAACCGTTCTTCTAATTCATAAAATATGTTTAACCTAGGTTGTATCCGCTTATGCACGAAGTGTATTTTTAAAATGACTTACAACAAATACGCACATGGCAAAGTTTTTATCCACTAAACGTGAATTCTAGTATGACGCTGAGATATGGTCTGCTTGGTCATAATCGAAAAATACCGGCATTTAATTTCGATATCCCTGGACTTTTACACTATTATCGAACAAAGCAACGTAAATTTATCATTAATTTGACCATCTGGTTGCCAGTATCTATGATTTTGGAAAAAAAGTTATGTAGCATTTCTTCTCTGGTCAACGAATGGTTGGACGCAAGCATTTGATTAGATTTGATTTCTCAGCCTTATATATTCCAAAATAGTGAGGTTTAAACCTTAATGAGACAAAACCAACCTTTATAAAATGTCTCAGAAGTAAACAAACGAACAATTTGGCAAAAAATAAAGATATATCGTCTGGTGGACCCCAGTCCACGAATGGTGGGTTGTTTGCCTATGGAAGGTTGGGTTCGTTCTTATATAAGTAACAATTCATTTCATTTTTCCAAAGCTTACTGCTTGAAACCTACACTAAGTGACAATGTGCTTTCTTCCATGAAAACATAATGAATTAGGAATATCTGTTTTCCACGTTAATTGGGTCAATATTTGGTAATTTCCGGACTGTCACGTCACATATACTATACGTTTGTGAGGATAAACAATCTTCGTCATCTTCAGTCTTCACGGTTTGTTGACAGTTTGCGTATTGTGCTTTACGGTCCGGTATGCTTCTTGGTGTGAATAATGGCATATTGTTGTGCGTTTGGTTGTCGGAACAATGAAAAGTCGGCGTGGGTTATATTTCGGTTCCCAATACATAGCAAACTGCATCGCATGGGACCAAAACGTAATGACTTGAAAGCTACATTCAGGACGGTTCTTTATTCCGATCATTTCGATAATAATGTTTGTGACATTGACCCAGAGCTGCTGAAACGAATAGGATTTTTGTTAGAAACCTAGGCGATGGGATTAAGCCGTAAATACTCTCTCTAGCCACGTTAGAGTCAATGACAGCCAAACTAAACAACGGAGAGCCTCCAAGAATATGCTGCGACAACAGGTTAGATCAATCTTTCAGGCTGGGTTAGAATTTCATTTATTGAGATGCAGATGAATTTATCACCACGTAGCCAGTATATCAATCCAGCTATTTGACAAAAAACGGTTCTTGATCACAGTTACACCCAATACGAGCATCGGGATGAATTGGTTGATTGGGTGGACAGTGGGTAAGATACTGAGATGGACACTGAATCTAGCTACGGCTAAGCTGATGATGCCGAGATGGACACTAGAGTTTCAAGAAGTGCAAGGGCAACATTATTGCTTGCAATGGCTTAGAGCTCGTGGATGGCCCTGGTCATGTTCAAAGGACTTCCATTATGTAGGCGAGCTGTTTGAGAACCAAGATGGCCCTGGCCATCATCAAATGAATTTCATTATGAAGTCGAGGTGTGTTTAGGCGAGTTGCTATTATGCTTCGTGTGCTTGAGTCGCTGCATCATGAAGTACTACGTGGTAGATTTGCTTGTCTTGAATAAAATCTGTGTATAGTGGACACCGGAATATGTGGGATAGACAAACTGCTTCAGGAACTATGCCGGCAGGGAATTTGTTGATGGCGGATTTTTGCCAGTGGAAGTAGTTAGAACACTGTACTGATAGGCATCCGGGATTGACATAAAACATGAGGAAAGAGCAACCAACAGTCCAACACTGGTTGTGTGGCGTGTTGCCAAATGTTAGTTTCTGTGCGTGACTTAAACTGTGGATGAGCCACTAATTCAGCATATCAATGCATCCATGTTTAAACGAATTGTATACGACACCGACCTAACCGCCTCTTAAACGAGAGGTCGACTGTCATAACAAACAACAGAGAATGATAAATGAGGCAAACAATGTCTCCTCAACTAAAGAAAAGAAGGGGACGAATCAAGTTTAGAAGCAAAGTAAAAGTGCAAGAGTGTCCAGTCAGAGAATATTAGGCAGCCACAGCGAAGCTATATAGAAGAGAGGAGGGACTACGTTATCGCTTCCTGGTAAGGAAAATGCAAGGCTATGGTATCTGAATTTATATGTAACTACCAGTTAAATGCTTGTACGACGTAAACTGTTGGAAACATTTATTTTGAACCAACATAACTACTGTACACGTTGTTTATTTGATGATATATATATCCATATACCATTTGTGACAATCAGAGCAGCAGTGACACATGCATTGGACACAATCGTTGTGAGTGACACAAGCAAGAACCAGTATGATGATCCATTCTTGGGTTTGACGCACGTCCCAGCCAGTCAGGTGATTAAATCTGAGGTGTGACGCACTTCCCTGCCAGTCCGGTGATTAAATCTGAGGTGTGACGCACGTCTGATGATCAAAAATCAGGTGATCAGCTCTGAAATGAGAAACAAGCGGCAGCTTCAAATCTAAGATAGGAGTGTATATTGTGCCCAAATGAGGGTCCACCTAACATTACCAATTTTGGGGCCTTGAATACAAAGCTACATTTCGGCAATTCTTGTCTCTTGTCCCGCATCAAAATATCAAATACTCCAGTGGCTGAGCAGATGTAAAATGGTGTAAGCGGTCGTAGTAACAAGAAGCAGAGTGGGTCGCAGCAGCAAATGACACGGAAGAAATATTCTAATCAATATCTACATCGTACTTATTGAGCTTGTAGTTTTTATGCAGAAGGTGTAACCTAGATTAATCAATAGTAGATTATTAGTTAGGGTAAGCGTAAGGTAAAATATGTTTTATGTTAGCTTGAAAAGTAAATCTGAAATAATTTAGTCATTGTAATGTTATTCACCATCTATAATATTAATCGAAATTTCTTATAAAACTAAGAATGACAGACTAATCTATCCCCTTAAATAATTAGTTTCCTTGACAAAAAGCAAACACCATCTAGTAATACTTGTTAGATATGTGTCAGACCAACAATTACGACGACTTGTGAGAAGGTGTGACGGTTTGGTAGGTGGAGTCTTCAAGTTGGAACTCATGGAGTTCTTCATAGTGTGCAGACCCCTCAGGTGGATTGTAATTTACGTATTCGTAACACGGCATGACGGTTAGAATATCTTGTAGTGTTGTGGTTGTGCGTTGATTAATTTTGTCATCTCCTTCCAGTCTGAAAAAAATACACACAGTATTGTTTCATAGTGGCATGCATGAAACATATAATCATATTTGAATAAGTATTGCTAACAGGCCCGGCAAGTATGTCCACTTAAAATGTCAGACCCATCGAATTGTATTGCCTGCTGAATATCCATACCGTATGCACACACACAACAGGAACACCATTTTAGGCATCGTTGTTTAAAAACTGAGTAGCACAGGTTGATGAAGCAAAAATTGATAGATATTTAACGGATATTAATACAAAGTCTTACAAACGTATTACTATATTGAAGCTGAGTGAGAATGAACATTTTACCAGTTGTTAGACTTTTCAGTCGTGCATTCTCCTGCAACAGGCCACTGTCCTGAACATCTGTAAACAGCACACTGACATAATCCCAGAGTGGCATATGGTTGCATAAATAACCGTCGACTCATAACTCGACACATACCATTATTGTTTCAATAAATCAATAAACAAACACATATAACTGCCTAATGTAGCTCTGATCTGCGCAGTTGCACATTTCTTCCTCATTAAATCTGCAGAGGTGCTCATCCTTATATGCATATTATGCAAATATTTTTTAGCTTGAATTTATAACTGTGAGGATGAATCATGTAAAGTACCCACCTGTGCAGGTGTGTAAATCCTGTTCTAAGTGAAACCTTTTCTCACAAACACACTGATACAGCCCTGTTGTGTTAGTACAGGTCTGACCACACTGATGTGATCCTTCTGAACACTCGTCAACGTCTGAAAATCACGTAACATCCGTTGTATAAAAAAACGCTGGTTGTGTTACTCTAATACTAACGTCATGTGCAGAATGCCCACGCACTGACGACGTAGAGCCAAAACCAAACAGTACCTGCACAATTGGCACCTTGCTCGTCATCAGGGCGATATCCATCATGGCAGCTGCACTGTTATCTGCCAGGTAGATAAGTACAAATCTGGACGCAGGTATTCACATAGGCACATTCATCTGAAAATATAATCAATGTTTTTATAAGGCAAACAAACAAACAATGACCTTTGACTATAAATGCGATGTTGGCGATGTACCTGTGCAATTGTAAAGTTCTTCCCAAACAAGCTCATACCCTCTCATACAGCAGCAGACGTAAGCACCATCGGTGTTGTTGCAGTTTCTGGTTGCATATGTCATCCATGACTGCATTCATCGATATCTGCAAACATAAAAGATATTTGACGACTCGTGCAGGAGCCTTGATTCAGTGTGTATCCTGGTTTGCATTCACCGCGGTATGAACCTGGCGTGTTGATACACTCGAAGTTATCCATGCTGCATAAGTCGGGATCATCAGTGCATTCGTTTATGTCTGCAAAATGTGTCGTCCAACAGCTTAAGATATTAACATGTATATGTCAAGATCTGATATTCCTCAGCTATCTGCAATGTTTCCTATATGAAACGCATAGTCTGTGATACCTTTCAAATATCAGAACTCAAACAAGAAACTAAAATAGAACGCAGCATCAGTGTAATCCGAAAGCAAACACGAGAGCAGAAGATCAGTCGTTTGCAATGTTCCGCTACACTCGTAAAACATACTTGGCTAACCATTCAAATTCCATTGTTTACCTGTGCAATTTTGTTTCTCTCCGCCCACCAGTCTGTACCCCATGTGACATGCGCAGTGATACACGCCAGGACTGTTGACACACTTCTGGTTACATCCGCCATTATCGACGTCACATTCATTCCGATCTGCAGGATATACCGATATGAATTGAAAACGCCAATTAAAAGAGGAGGTGGAGTGGTTTCCCCGCCAATAGTAATTTGAATTAAGTATTTACAGGAATTGAGTAGAAATATCAGTATTGACGTTAAATCGTTTTCTTTTCATCGGTAACCTGTGCATTGAAGCATTTTGCCTCCATCAACCGGGTCGAATCCATCCCGGCAGCTGCATTCTTCAGTCTCTGGTGCGTTATGACAGTCACAATAGTAGGACAAGGGTGTATTGACACACGCCATGCCACATCCGCCGTTATGCTGCGAGCATTCATTGTAATCTGCGGTCAAATCACAACTACATTGTCGCACATGCGAACATGATACCCATACAATAGCTACTTTTCACGCTCGTAGGTACTCCTCTTACTTTAAAATTGATTCAAGCGCACCCATTCAGATATGATTTGGACCCCAAATTGGCTCCGTTCGATAATGCAGTAGCAATAGAAACGTTGTGCTTCTCTCTCTTACCTCTGTAGATATCCAGACGAGAGGGACCACCACAGGTCTGGCTCCTATTACCTGGACACGGGGACTGTCTGCACTCGCTATCAGGACGTTGTGGTCCGTACTTGGTGTGATCCGTGTTGTTTCCACATAAACATGCGTAGCCGCCCTGGCAATCATGAAAAACACACCCCGGTAATACTGATAGATCAGATCAAAATAAATAAGTCACAAGAAAGTGATTGTTTATTAACCAAATAGCGCACCTCCAATCCTGCAAACACATCACCTCGTCGTATGAGGCATTCGTTGAGGCACCAATCAACCGTCATGTCGGATTTACGTCTGTAGATCACTCCAGTCAGAATGAAAGGGCTGCCGTCTTGGAAGCATCCTACGTGCTCTGTGACTGAACAAGCCAGTGTATTGGATGAAAACGTTGTACAGCTACATGATAGAAACAGACGTAAGCTCACTCTGTAGACGGTGTTCACGTGCAATGTAATAAACATATAAGGCAGGTTATAATTGGTAGTTCATTCTGCACATTCACGTCAACCAACAGCTGTTCCAAACGCAGGTTTTAAGTTAAATCCACTACCATGTATTGCGTCGGTACTTGTTCATTTAGACCCTCGTGTATTACTGAGTAGCTTTGGTCCCAGACCCACGATCACAATTTTCTCAAACGAGACTCACCATAAGGCTGAAAGTGTTATGATGATAAAAGATAAGAAAGGGAGAACTATTGTTCCTGGTCTACAAAGCTTTGATGTGAAACCGTGATGACATGATCAAGTAACAAACAGTAACAAAGAATATAACGGAATTACATAGACATTTAGACAAGCGGTCCACGATCTGCCTAACTCTTGTTTTTATGACACAGACCTTAGTTGATGCGTCAGCATTAACAATAATACAATCAGTTGACACAGGAGATATAAGCATGTCATATCGCCCAGGTATCACATTACACTACTTAGCTCGGTTTCCTAGCTACTCAGAGTCAGTCTCGTTCCTAACAGGAAGTTGTAGGTCGCCCAGATCGGAAACATATCCTGATGGCACCAGTCATGGTGGATAGGCTGACGAATCACTCCACGTGATATCACATGGTGATCAGCATAGTTCCTTTGTTACTTAGAAGCAAAATGCATCTACGAAATTAACATTTTGAAATCAAGCCACATATTATACTGCTTGTGCCAGCAACAATGACTTGCATTTAGCGTGGGGTATCTCACCAAGCATCCGTTTTGATGAATGTCTTCTTGGTTTTCAACTACCAGTTCTTATATCATTCATTTGTCTACATAAACGATGAGTAACTCTGTCATACAACTCGCCTATCTCTTACTGATAAGTCGATTTTACCAGCGCCTCCATGTCATTTATATCAATGTTAAGGTCGAGCATGATGGACATATATCCATCTGAGCCCATCCCCCCGACCAATAACATATAGTGGTCAGTGATGGCTAT
>CM067352.1:5473308-5509575 GCA_034190875.2 Urechis unicinctus | reverse complement strand
AACGTTGTCCTTCTCTCTCTTACCTCTGTAGATATCCATACGCCAGCTTCCACTACAGGTCTGGCTTCTACTACCTGTACATGGGGACTCTCTGCACTACCAGGACGTGGTGGTCCGTACTTGGTGTGATACGTGTTGTTTCCACATAAACATGAGTAACCGCCCTGGGATTCATGAAAAACACCCCCCAGTAATACTGATAGATCAGATCAAAATAAATAAGTCGCAAGGAAGAGATTGTTTATCAACCAAATAGCGCACCTCCAATCCTGCAAACACATCACCTCTTCGTATGAGGCATTCGTTGAGGCACCAATCAGCAGTCATGCTCATTCTATGTCTATAAATTATCCCAGTCAGAATGAAAGGGCTGCCATCTTGGAAGCATCCCATGCGTTCTGTGACTGAACAAGCCAGTGTATTGGATGGAAACGTTGTACAACAACATGATAGAAAAGAACGTTAGATCACTCTGTAGAGTGTTTAATTGCAATGGCATAAACATAATAGGCAGGTCATAATTGGTAGTTAATTCAGCACATTCACGTCAACCAACAGCCGTTCCAAATGAAGGTAGTAAATGAAATCCAC
This sequence comes from Urechis unicinctus, assembly GCA_034190875.2. Lineage (NCBI taxonomy): Eukaryota > Metazoa > Annelida > Polychaeta > Xenopneusta > Urechidae > Urechis > Urechis unicinctus. Next base: position 5,508,984 of record CM067352.1, on the reverse strand, counting down.
TATCACGTATTGTGTCGATACTCGTTTATATTGACCCTCGTGTATTACTGAGTAGCTTTGGCACCAGACCCACGATCAGATTTTTCTCAAACGATACTCACCATTGGGCTGAAAATGCTATGATGTATTCGTAATAAAGATAAGAAAGGGAGAGCTATTGTTCCTGGTCTACAAAGCTCTGGTGTGAAACCGTGATCACTTGTTTAAGCCTTCAAAAATAAACAGTTACAAAGTATACAATGAAATTAAAGAGACATTGAAAAGAATAGATCCACGTTCTGCCCAGCTTTTGTTTTTATGACACAGGCCTTAGTTGATTCGTCAGCGTTAACAATAATACACTCAGTTGACACAGGAGTCGTAAGCATGTCATATCGCCCGAGTATCACAATGCACTACTGAGCTCGGTTTCCTAGCTACTAAGAGTCAGTCTCGTTCCTAACAGGAAGTTGTAGGTCGCCCAGATCGGTAACAGCATAGTTCCTATGTTACTTAGAAGCAAAATGCATCTACGAAATTAACATTTTGAAATCAAGCCACATATTATACTGCTTGTGCCAGCAACAATGACTTGCATTTAGCGTGGGGTATCTCACCAAGCATCCGTTTTGATGAATGTCTTCTTGGTTTTCAACTACCAGTTCTTATATCGTTCATTTGTCTACATAAACGATGAGTAACTCTGTCATACAACTCGCCTATCTCTTACTGATAAGTCGATTTTACCAGCGGCTCCATGTCATTAATATCAATGTTAAGGTCGAGCATGATGGACATATATCCATCTTAGTCCATCCCCCCGACCAATAACATATAGTGATCAGTGATGGCTATGTTGATTTTCATGTGCTAGTCGGTTGGAAGGCTACACTACGCACTAGTCGGTAAGATATCAATATGTGTATTATTGAGATATACTCACCTTGAGGCGCCACCTCCCAAATGGCAAATAGAAGCCACAATACACAATGTCTCCGCATGCCAAATCCAGTGTTTGTCGTCATGTTGGAATATGATTCTATCCATCTATATACATTTCACGTTGTTAATTAAATGCCTGCGACAAACCATAAGCGCTTTATGGATGTATGGAATGATATGCACACATACGCCTGTGCTTATATATAACCGACAAGATTGTTAACTCTCGTGTTTTCGACAAGGAAGTAGTGTTCAAAATATGCTTTGAGTTTAAATTCTAAAAGGGTGGAGGTGGGGGATGGGAGTAGGAGGGGGGGGGGGGTGGGTGGGTCATGGTACACTAAAGAGAAACGGTTCCCGTTGTGGAAGCAGGTGAGGTTACTTTTAAGTCTGGCATGGAAGTAACGTCTGTCCTACACGAGCGTTGATAATTTATTTATATTCATGTACATGTATAGTTAGGTTACAAGCCTCCGCGAATCTCTCTTTCACACAGCAGACGGGTTCATCCATACACACATATATACATACATAACTTGATATGTACAATAAACAGGGCGTAGATAGGTGTACATGTAAAACGCGGTAGACATTCTTACTGAAACGTGGCTTGAGTGACTTCTTTTAATGCCCAAAAACTATTCCAACCAATAAAAAAAGAATCGGTTTTATATGTGTTTAGAAAGAGTCACGGCTCAGTGAATTCAGATTTAAGAGTGCTATATTGAGACTACGTACATTGATCTTAGATGAATATTTCTTCCGTCACATTAGAAACATAGACACTCTCGTTTGTGGGAGTTACATACTACCGAGTCGGGGGTGGATACTCACGGTCGCCTGGCCGCCGATGGTGACTTTAAACGATTTCGATCATGTTGGATTCGCCTGATCACGCGCCTGCGTGGCGTGTCAGTTGTCTCACAATGCCTGGGTTTACTTCTTCCGGCGTCAATACCAAACATCGGAAGCACACTAGAGACGTTTGTCTCCGTTTTTTGTATGCGCATGCTACCATGAAATACGCGCGTGTCAACAAGCTTTAGATCAGTCAAGTTTTTTAGACGGTTGGCTGAGTTGGGTGTCTCAATCGTATTCATAAAAAAAATTTAGTCGTTGGGTCGACTCAAATCTCCGTTGTTTTTCTTCATGAATACGGGGGACTAGTTGAGACGACTTAAATTAAGATTCTTGATGAATGCAGGCCTCAGATAAGTGAAGTTCGTAAACGATAAAATTCACGCATTTCCGTATATGATAGACCAATATATGATAGTCCAACTTCAGTTTTTACAACCGCACCTCCCGTACTTGGTTCGATAGGGCTAAAGTAGAATAGAAAATAACGTTCCTGGCGCACGTTACTTAATGCAACCAATTGGGACCAGTTCCGCTTATGCAGGGTTTTTGATGTAAGCTCCCTGTCACTTTTGTTGCTTTCGCAAGGTGACCCCCAACAGGGATTCACGGCTCATCAGCAATTACAGGGCTGAATGGCGGGTCGGGTCCTATCCCCGACAGGTCCAACTCAGCTCTAGTCAATTAACGTGACCACAGGCAAAAGTGTCCTCACCATTCGTGGCTATCTACGGCTTTGAGTCTAATGGGGAGGGTTGTTAATGCATAGCTCGTGGCCTGCATCTCACCACTGACAAGCACCTATAGGTGCTTCACTCTTTGCACAAGGTCATCGTTTTCAGTCTCAAATTCATTGACAATATGTCTCAGCTCGACCTCCAAATCAATTTTCTCTTCTCTCAGATAATCCACTTCTTCCTTCAACTCTTTTACACAAACTTTTAAGCTCTGCAATACACCCTTTGGTGGTCATTTCTATACCCTCATTTATTTAATAGGCCAGGTATATACAGCGTTTAAAAGTCAGCGCAATGAAATCGCTCTGTTTATTGAGGTGGGTCAATATCATTCACAGTCCGTGGTCAGAGTGGAAACAAATGCACCCAATTCTTTTCTGTTGACTTCTAATGCTTTGTCTTTCCCACGTTGGATCGGTGCGTTTTTTGATAAATTCAAAGAGTCTGGTATGCTTAGACAGAACTAGCCTTAATTTCTCTGCTTCATTTGGCATATTGTGATACCTCAGCTAAGAAGAGTTTGACATATTGCCATCTTAAAGTGCTATCGATACCATGTCAGCAATCTTATTCTATGTGAACGCGGATCTGATCGTTTTTTTAACTTGATGGTAAGTCGCACATTGATATATTTTCCATCGATTTAGTAGCAACCAACACAGTGTAGACATTACACCTAAGCTTCTTGCGCCAAGAAACATACCAATGGTAACTAAAGCAGTGTCTACTGCATGCCTATATTTTTTTTTACATTGGCAATATCATCAAATGTCTACTCGTGCGTTCCATAAGCAAATGTCCATTTTCTTCCGCCCAAATAGAAATGAGAGGCTTCAGTGCCGGGACAGTAGGCTGGTTATGTAGACAATCAACAAGGCTTTTATTGCATATTCAGAGCGGTTGGAATGAGTGCTCTCCATTTTTGTTTAAGGCTATTGATACTCGTTTTTATTGACATCGTGCAAATTCGTGCGCAGTTCAAATAGTAACATGCTTAGAGACAGAATTAGCGATGTTCTTAGTTATAATATCACCAAAGTGCCATCCTCTGGCATATGGTGCGTGGTACTTACTTGATCAAGATAAGAATAAAGCATGTTGAAAATACAACAATTAATGGACTGGTCACCTGTATAATCACAGGAATAAATCCAGCGCCTACCAACAAAACCCAACATAGTCAAAATTCCATCGTCAAAACGCACAGTCCAATCTGAAATTGTGAGGGTAATAACCCCATTTGCAGTATCAACTTCCAAACTAAGACCTAATGAAGAAATCTGCTGGTGAAGAAGGCTGAAACTCAAGATGCCGGGTTCGATAGTTCCTCCTTTTCAGGCAGTTTCTGACCGCCATTTTATAATTCCAATTTTGTCAAGATTGTACCAACCCACAGTTTAGCTGCTGGACCTTAGTCCTACACATGGATCACCTGCAATGTTGAACATACGGGCGTTTAATGTAGAGAGTTCTCCAACATGTTTGAGCATTAAGTGGTGCCACACATAAGTGACGATCATCTTATAGTTGGGTGGAGAACCAACCGCTGGCAATACTGGCAGAACCAGGCAAAATTGTTGTTGTATAGGGCATAATCAGGCTGTGGTGTTTCCTTGTTGGGTCGCCTTAACTTAAGAGTCCCACCAATAACGGATATTTATAGAGCGAAATAAGGGTAGCACTACCGGTTGACACTACATGGTCAGCCACTGATATTACTTTTCACAAGAGAATGTACCATGAACTCTGCCATGACCTTAGTGTTGCCGGAAATGCCAAATGAAGAATAAAAGATGGTAACCAAGGTCTCGGGCGAATTTACTTTACTGACCCTGAAACATTGCAGGAATCCTACCAAGCGAGATGCAGGAAGACATGTGTTTACCTAACCAACGAGCGGGTTCGTTTTCCAGGGACGCTCGTTACATGTTAATTGCATGAAGCAAGATATTTCGGGTGCAAGTACTGCCTGGAGTGCCTACGCACTACACAAATCGGAGGGGTTCACAGCTCCAGGATCAATAACAGTATTCAAAACTATGTTTGGGCTATTGGTGGCGCTCAGGCACAGGCCCACTGGTGGATGCTAGGTACAGGAACATCCTTTGACGCCCGAAAGCAGTTTATGACTAATATGCTAGCAACTCACCATTTGACCTTCCCTCGTCCATTAGCAGGTATCAAAACCTGCTCAAGTACGCTTCATCAAAGGGTGATTATGTGTTTGGAACGGGCAAGACATGAGTCTCGTCATTGAAAAGTAGGTGGGTACAAAACCTGATTTCCATCGCAAATGAGCAACAGCAGATCGGCATCAACACTGATGTGAACGTGGATGCTGCACCTTCTCATGGAGGAAGCATTGACACACTTGACCCGCAAGAAGCCATCCACACAAGGGTGAAAAACCTCAGCGGCATGCTGACCGTATATTGTTGTTGACAAGCTTCATGGTATTGTCAAGTGCCTGGAGTGTGCATCTGGGGGTGTCACCATCCAGATCACCAAAAAGGCAGAGGTGGTTGGTTCATTGAATGTGTATATGTATGTTGTATAGGATGCACAGCTTGTCATTAAGGTTGACAGGACGTCAACGCAGTGTACTTGTCATTCCAACTTATCTACACTTCCAGACTTGGCTATTTTCTGTAGGCTGACTGGATGCGGGAAAAAACCATATTCATGCTCGACCAACTTGAGGGCAAATTATATATATATATATATATATATATATATATATATATATATATATATATATATATAGATATATATATATATATATATATATATATAATATATATCTAGAGAGATATAGAGGAGATATATATATATAGATATAGATAGATATATATATATATATATATATATATATATATATTATATATATATATATATACATATATATATATATATATATATATATACATATATATAATATATATACATATATATATATGTATATATGTATATATATATATATATATATATATATGTATATATATATATATGTATATATGTATATATGTATATCATCTATACATATATCTATATATATATATATATATATCTATATATATATATATCTATAGATATATATATATATATATATGATATATATAGATCTTTATATATCTGTATAGAGATCTCCACGTGCCATATATATATATATATATATCTCTATATATATATGTATATATATCTCTCTATATATATCTCTATATATATATATATATATATATATATATATATATATCTCTCTATATATATATATCTCTATATATATATATATCTATATATCTCTATATATATATATATATTATATTTTAATATAAGGCGAGATGAAACAAAAACATGTTCGTGGTATTTTACGCTTTTATCATTGACATCGTTCTGGTCAGTGGTCAAAATGTGTGCGTTGATGCCTGACTTAGGATTAACTTTTTAAATACTTGACACATTCATGTTAAAAGTTGGACTATTCGGGATGTACATTGGTTGGGGACGGGAGCCGGCAAGTGGCACATGAGCCGACCATTGATCTACACCCATCACTTGGTGGCACCTGGGTCTTAGCAAGAGACCCGTCCAATCGTTTATTGGACGGATGAGGCGTCGATTTGGACGGGCTGGTATTTCCCCTAAAGCCCGTCCACCCGTCCAACCGCCCACCCATCCAAGCTTCCCAGGCCGGATACAGGGAATAAGCCAAGCCAGTATAAACAGCTCATTTAAAGACAAACAGCGACGCAGCATGCTGGCCGCTCATCTACAATCAAAATAAATATTATTCTGTTTTATCACGCTTTTTATGACGCATTGGGTTTAATCAGCGTCATAATACTTTAATGATGGTGAATGGAATGACGACCAGCTTCGTCTCCTCGCAAAACGAGGTCCCGGTCCATGTCGATGTTATACCTTCTCTAAAATGATACAAGATATGTTCGAGGTTTGTAAGAATAATGACAGCTAGCATGGTGGCATACATTGTGCACGGTCAACTGGAACATCATTCGGAAATATCTGCACTGTTCGCTCATGAATGAAGCTCGCAATTTGTGGTGAAATATCATATCGACGCAAAGTCTTCGAAATAGTCTCGCTCGTATGCTTGTCCCAGCACAGGTCGTACCATTAATTTGCAATTAAATTTCTTTTGAACACCGGTCTGATAATTCACATTACGCACGCACGCACGCACGCACGCACGCACACAGACGCCAACACAGACACACACACGCACACAATCACACACACACACACACACACACACACACACACACACACACACACACACACACACACACACACACACACACACACACACACACACATCCCAGAACTGTTCGTACAATTACTCTGAGATTGACGCATAGCAGCTTATGTCGAAAAAATTGGGTCATCTAATTGGTTGATGAGTTGTTTTTAAGTTTACATTATGACCAGCAGCGTGCTTCACACAGGTGGAGTGTCAACATATTTTGTTTTAGGGTACACACTCATAACGTAGCTCTAAGTTCCCTGCGTCCATGACACGAAAAGTTGAGCACTTGAACTACACGCCAACATAACCACCCCTTGCCCCCCCCCATCGCTTAAACCCCTCCCTCCTTTTGCTCTTTCTTTTGGCCGTCCACTGCCTTGGAGCTATATACAATGACACCGATCTATAGTGGATTTTGAGCGCCACTTCCTGGTGTGTATTATTCAGAAGTAAGAACTGCTCGTGAAGTAAAATGAACTTTTCATTTTGATGGATCAATATTAGGCTTCGTGACAAAAACTATGACAGAATGCGGTAGTGCTATCATATGGCATATGTGAAGTAACATCTTAAGGCGTTTGGGTATTAAAGCTTGACTACTAGGTGGTTTATATGCGCATATGTGTTTACGACCATGTGTGTACGGGATATGTGAGGGGCTGAGGTGCTTGTGTAAAGCTGTGCTCTTCAATGTGGCTGGCCGAGTGTCAAGTTATACCATTGTTCATTGACCTATATCCTTTCAGGGAAGTGGTAGAAGGTATTTGCATATGTATCCCCTGGGTAGTGTGTTTTTTTCTAGGTCGCTAATGTGTATTTATGCTTATCTCATACTTGCATCAATAGTATGCTAACTCGGCGTCATATGTCACATACTGATTTCAAGATGTCATGTGTTAATTTGTCTATAAATAGCGATAACGAGTTAAGCCGAGTCGGGGACCAGGGGGGTGCATGTGTTTTCTGTTTGGACTTAAACAAGGCATACCACAGCATGATGATACATCTTATTAGGTATATATTAGTGTGAAGGGACGATGCACTCGCACAGTCGCTTCTGGGATACTCATGATGCCTACGAGAAAATCGGTGGCCAGCGTGGGGGCGCCTGTAATATTTGATGTGTTAGAAAATAATAGCAAAGTAAGGTGGACTCTTATTAGATTCTGAAAGCAATGTAATGGCGTACACATTTTCTGGCTCGTGCTCGACTAATATGCCGGATACGATGGTTTCATGCTTACTCAATTTTCCTCCCTGGTCTGTTCCATAGGTCATGATGTGGTTTGGAGTCTGCGTGTACTTGCAGGTCGCTTTGACACTGCATCACTTATAATGCTTTTTGCATCTTTAGTCTATGATGCACAAGATGAGAAAACTTACATTTTTATGCCTACTTGGTCAGGTCTTATGAACATATACCAACATGTATGCCTTATGAACATTGATGTTTAAAATAGGAATTTATTCATGAGATAATTCTATCAACATAATCAGGTATGTTAAAATTAGACCGGGACTAACCTCACCATCTGTGGTGACAAATTTCTATCTTAAGATGGTGCATGTAGTCGTTTAATTTCAGCTAAATAGATTAATTATTCAGTTATGATTAATTATTTAGTGTTGGAGTCGATGTGGAGATAAACACATCACCAGGAATAGATTATGTAGCTAAAATTTAACAGCAAACAGAACCCTTTTTAAATTATCGTTTATTGTAATGCTTATTTACAGACATGCTTTCCATGGCAAACTAGATACACTGCTATCCAAGAATCGATCATCGGACTGGCGACGGCTCGCGTCACACACCAGACTGGTTCATCACAATGGCTGGGACTTGTACACCATTCAAAAATCTCTGACTTTTGTCACTAACGATGGTAGTGTCCGAGGCTTGTATCGCTGATGTCTTGATTACCATCAATGACGAAGGGGATATATCTTATCAAATGAATATCGAAACTAACGTTGTTCGTTAAAATGTGATATTGCCAAGAGCATACTTACACAGACTGATAAAGCATACTTACACAGAATGATACAATTCACCAAGTAACATACAATTTAATCGCATTACACGGTGCTTGCAGAATCAATATATTTGCAATTAATCATCTCGTTAGCAAATATTCAGCCTGGATGTCTGATACAAAGTACATGGTTAAAGAAAATGCAAACAAACAACGCCTTAATTACACAAAGAAAAAAAACCTAAATACTCATGAAACTCACTCAACTTGATAAATATCATGGGGGGGGGATGTTAATCAGTTGGGTTTGGCTTTTGATTATTACATGCATAGATAGAAATTGCTAATGTGTTAGCATTTCGCAATCAATGTATCATATTGCTCCACATTGTTCTACGCTAGTTTTCTTTTACGGCTTAATGCAGACATCCTGTTACAGCTGTTGCTCCAAGTAACACTGCATTAACTTATGGAGCTCTACGTATGACGCCTGTAAAACGTAAAAATAGCAACGAGTTAGATTGTAATTGATGATTGCTTACCTTCTTGTTATTTTGTCCAATATGAATTGTATTCATTCACCTCGGAAGAGAAGAATTCAGGACGACATGATTTGATTTGTTGTACGACATAGAACAGATCTATTTCGTTCTCCTCTCTCAGCATTTGTAAGAGGATGCTAATAGCTATGTATTTTCCACAAAGTTCATCCCCATCCCTGCACAAGACACAACAGCTTCATATATGATAGCAAAGTGGACAAAGCCTAAGGTCAATATTGCTAAATTCCCTTATAATACAGTTGATGCTAACCTGCTGATGACAACAGTAGATTTATAGCCCAACTTTAATCCTGCCAACCGCTCATTGAGGACGGCAACCTGTTCTACGCTGAGAGGATGGGATTCAGATGTGGACAGGACGCACACTTTGTGATCCAACTCATTTGTACCCATGGCCTGTGACTCACCCACGTTGGAGTAGATATTGCTGTGGGCTAAATGTGTTTGTTTAGATATCATTACGCTCATTTCTCCTATGGTTTGGACTCTAGTAATCTCGCCAACCAAATGAACACACGAGTCCCCAGCACGGAGGCTGTTATCTTTTGACGGCAGGAAAGTGGGATAACTATCCTGTTTGAGTAGATTACACACATGATGTCGTGATCAATATCACAGAACATTGATGGTACATCATATATGATTATTTCGTGGGTTAATTACGGGGATAACTTACTGACTGCGTCATGTCTTCCAACACAACAACAGCATGGATTTTGTGGTGGTGAATCATCCTCCACAGGTCTTCCACGGTGACGTCCAACGGCCACTTGATGGCAAAGAAGGTCTCACGCTTGTTGTAACCCTGCAAAATGTTTCAGTTTAGCGAAAACATTCACATATTGTTACAGAATGATTTAACATTTAGCTTACTGACCTTAATCTGCACAGTATTGATGTAATCTGAAGCCCCTGACATCAGGTGAACACGGCCGGCATCACCTGTGTAGAGCACGACATACACCAATTGATGTTACAATGATGGTTTTACAGGTAACAACGGATTACAATAGCCTAATGGACAAACTGTCCTAAGTGTACGATCCTCACATGAAAGAATATCAGCTCTGTTGTATGGATTATTGTGGAGTATGCTACCTGCTGCAGCTGTTTTCAAGGTCGATGCCGTCATCCGTGATAAAATCTGAGCGCCACAATCAGCATTACATTAACGTAATTTTTATGTTACCCCAACAAGTAGTTAAATGTATTAAATATAGTATGCATAAAAAACAGGCTAGTTTAAATCAATTACCTTATATTGGCGGCGGAGTATGGAGAAGTTAACCTTTGATACAGTGCTTTGGAGATTTGAATATAGGCCTGTGACGTCATTCTGTGTAATAGCGGTTTTTCCGACGGCTATTGCATCCCGAAGTATTTTGTAGAGAAACATATACTGCTTCTGTGGAATGATTGAATAAATACAGTTTGATGTAGTAAATATATGGCTTGATGTAGTGCAATTATGGCTCGCATCATTTGCACTCTTTATTTCATCCTAATTTTTTATGTGGCAATCGAATATCTGTAATCAAATAATAGTACAATGCTAGTGTGTTCATGAATTTGACTAAGGGAAATATGAACCAATGTTTGGATCATATGCATGCGTTGTAGGCGGAGATGGTGCAGACACTTGAGGACATCTACACCATGTTCATCCTTTGCCTGTCTCAGGAGCCAGTTCAGGGCAATGAATGTTCCACTTCGTCCAACTCCGGCACTGCATCACCACAGAGATATGGGTAGAGAAATAACGCTCCTGTTGATATGATTCGACCATGGATAACACTCTGTTCAGTTTTTTTTCGATTGTTAGAGATAGCATTATTATGCTCTTAAATGGGTTGAATAAGATATATAAATAACATCATATGTTTTAGAAGTGTGATAAAATGCTAAAAACAAATGTTTACATAACGACCATTTACCTGCAATGAACAACCGTGAAGGTCCCGGTAATACTAGTAGCTTGTATCTTATGATAAAAACGCAAGAGTGGAGCAACGTTCTCAGGGACATCCTTGTCAGGCCATGACGTGAATTGAAACTGATGGACGGTTCGCCTCTTGGTAGAATCCACCTTCTTAGACAACGACGAAAGACATTTACGAAGCCAGCATAAAAGTTGAGGGACGAGAATCAAGTTAATCTGTTATTATTAAAAGAACAGCATCATCGTCTGTCGTAAAGATAACATTAAGTATTGAGTTATTTTCATAGGGACCAATATATGGACGCCTGAACAATCAAATCATTCGCTAATAAACAATAACTACACAGTGTATCTTCAGTGCATGCAATTAGTATCAGTTACAAAAGCAATTGGTTTTCTCCTTTTAGCAACTTGCATTAGTAACCATTGCGATTTGAATTAAGTTTCACGAGGAAAAGTTGTGTACCTGGAATATCTCAAACCGCCTGATCACAAAATCCGGGAACTCTGCTGCATCTATTGGTTGAATCACCAGGTTGTCATGTTGCATGAGGTCTGAATCAGGCCAATAGTGTGCACATTTCATCTGTACCAACAGACCAACCAGAACATATTACGAATCTGAAACAAGGAGTGTATTTTATATTCATGATCTGTGACATAGCTTAGTTTATTTTTACCTTCGTATTTTCAATCTCTCTCGTCAACATGACTATGATGAGGACGTTTTTCTCCCAGACCATTCTCCAGAAGTCAGGTACTGTTTCTGGGATAGGGCCTGTGCAGTTCCAAATAATATACTGTCATTACGATGTATACTGTTTGATCTAATATATGATTGAAAGCTTTTCAAATATTGCCTGACAGACCTTGGGCAGCTATGGTAACATCCGTTGAATTGGGAATCTGGAAAGGTCGAGCAACAGTGTCACCATGATAGCGGTACCATCCATTGACAGCAGACTCAACGAAAATGAAACAATCCACTTACATTGACGTAGCTAGCATTGATGTAATCCGAATACGGCAGTTCATTCTTAGACAGCTTGACGCGGTTGTTTTCATCTGTTAAGAGAGATTCTACTCGATTTTCAAACGAAATGTATAATGTATAATAGTTGAGAGTTAACCATGAGAGAAACTGACATGGCATGATGTTTTTATATTTGTTTTTTTGCCTCCAATCATCACCCATAGCTTCTGTTTGTATTCCGTAGCAAGGCAGGACACTCTATGATGCGATAAACAACATAGCAAACAAATCAAATGACGTCAACATTAAATTATTCCAAATCTGAGGGTTTGGTACATTTCATTAATGACCTACCTGATACTCCTTTTCAATCCCAGAGGTATCGTCAGCATAACTGTCCAACTCGGCAACAAGTATGAAGTTGGTATGCACATTGGCATATGCATCAGATGTATCAGTGAAGGTTTGCTGCTGTTTGCTGTTCTCAGGTCCAGTGTTATTGGATAATGTATGTTGTTCAATTTGACGTTTATTCGCTCTTGAATTGTCGCAAATGTCATCAATGGAATATGGATTTTCCAAATAACGACGTTGTCAACATCAACGACCACATTTTCGTAGGCGCCGGAACCTGCGAATGAAATATTCGATCAATTGTCATTCCAAATATGATGCTGCTTGGATCGTTTTCTATCATTATTGAGTCGAGGACACCTACGGTTAGCTGCTGTTGCTGCGACCACAGTGTCTGAATCATCCTTTACTGTTTTCTTGACTTTATATTTCCGCCTGAAAAGGACAGCAATAGTTAGCATTAATATTGCTTGCTGCATTTGTTGTATGGGGATATTGGTTGTACATTTATTGAGCTGTATATTTACAGAAGGGATATTGTATGAGGTTACCTTCTAAATATTACAATAACACCGATAACACCAAGGGTGACAAGAATCGCAGGCACTAGAATACCCACTGATACAGCGACTTTGTCATTTCCATCTGCACAACGTATCGACATATTTTATTCACCTTAAGAGAATATTTTTACAGAGTAGAGTGCCAAACAATGGATGTACTGATACTGTAATTTGTAATGATGGACACTGACGGATTATCAATCCATGTGCAATATCTACCAACTTGTTTTTTGCAATGCTTTTAAGCAAGCTCCAGTAGAAGCGTTACAGATATTTGTGTCACCGCATTGGCAGGTTTCGTTACATTCCATCCCATATGTTCCATTCTCACACTCTACAGCATACGCATCGATTTATAAAAGAGCCATACTTATTATGGAACATATACAGTTATATAACCACGGACCCATTAAGTTACAGCAAACATGTAATTTGAGGTATAAATATACTGGTTGCATTGCAGCAACAAGGTTATTGGTGCATGGGGAAAATATATAGATCAAAGTTTGTCTATAAAATCGTTAATATATTTGTAAGTACATCAGCTGTTGTAACGTTAGAACACTGAACGTGGTTAACATACGGGCGCTTGGTTGGGCTAATCACATTTTGTTTAATCAGTGGTATAATAATAGCGGCTTTGGCCAAGGGATTGAAAATCATAGATTTACATACCAAAGCATGTATATTCATCCTGTTCCATGTGATACCCTAACTCACATCTACACTGATACAGTCCAGGTGTGTTAATACAGGTCTGATCACACTGATGTGATCCTTCCGTACACTCGTCAACATCTGCAAACCAAATGACACCTTTAGTATAGTAAAACACATGCTGAGATACAATAATACTCATGTAATGATGGGAGTGACAATACAACAACAATCAAGGCCCCAAGCCTAACAGTACCTGTACAACTGGCGCCTTGCTCGTCATCAAGACGATACCCATCATCGCAACTGCACTCGAATCCTCCAGGTACATTTGTGCACACCTGGTGGCAGGTATTCACGCCAGCACATTGATCTTCATCTGAAAATACAATTAATGTTTAATATGGCAAACAAACACACAGTAACCTGTGACTTGGAATTTGAGTCATAAAACTTTTGATCACCTGTGCAGTTGTAGGGTTGCTTCCCGTTAAATTCATACCCTCTCATACAGCTACATACATAGGCACCATCAGTGTTGTTGCAGTTCTGGTTGCATTTGTCATCCCCAAGACTACATTCGTCGATATCTGTTATTGCATAATATTTGATATTTAGACATATTTACGTCAGCGGCATCGGTGGCTTTGCACTTGACGTGGTTTATCATGTAAATTACCTGAACAGGAGCCATTATTCTGGATGTATCCTGGTTTGCATTCACATTGGTATGAACCTGGCGTGTTGATACACTCGAAGTTATCCATGCTGCATAAGTCTGGATCATCAGTGCACTCGTTGACGTCTGCAACACGAGTCGCCCAACAGCTTTAGATGTTAACTTGTATATGTCAATATCTGATTTACCTCAGCTATCTGCAATATTTCCTATATCAAAAGCATATCCTGTGATACCTTTCAAATATCAGAACTCAAACAACAAACTAAAATAGAACGCAGCATCAGTGTAATCCGAAAGCAAACACGGGAGCAGAAGATCGATCGTTTGCAATGTTCGACATGATCCATTTTGTTTCTGCTTCACTCATATATAATACTCGGTTAACCGTTCATATTCTATTGTTTACCTGTGCAATTTTGTTTCTCTTCGCCCACCAATCTATACCCCATGTGACATGCGCAGTGATATGCACCAAGACTGTCGACACACTTCTGGTTACATCCGCCATTATCGACGTCACATTCATCACGATCTGCAGGATATACCGATATGAATTGAAAACACCAACGAAAAGAGGGGATGGAGTGGTTTCCCTGCCAATAGTTATTAAACATAAGTATTTACACAAATTGAGTATATATATCAGAATTGACGTTAAATCGTTTTCTTATCATTGGTAACCTGTGCATTGAAGCATTTCGCCTCCATCAACCGGGACGAATCCATCCTGGCAGCTGCATTCTTCCGTCTCCGGTGGGTTATGACAGTCGCAATAGTAGGATAAGGGTGTATTGATACACGCCATGCCACATCCGCCGTTATGCAGCGAGCATTCATTGTAATCTGGGGTCAAATCACAACTACATTGTCACACATGGCAAAAATAATACGCATACACCAGCTACTTTTATCGTTCATGCGTATCCCTCCTACGTTTGATTAGATTCAAACGCACCCAGGCAGATATGATTTAAACGCCTATTGGCTCCCCATATAGAACCTGATAATGCAGTTGCAATAGAACCGTTGTTCTTCTCCCTCTTACCTCTGTAGATATCCAGACGCCAGTTTCCACCACAGGTCTGGCTCCTATTACCTTTACATGACTGTCTGCACTCGCTATCAGGACGTTGTGGTCCGTGCTTGGTGTGATCCGTGTCGTTTCCACAAAAACACTCGTTGCCGGCCTGGGAACCATGGACAACACCCTCAGTATTACTGATTGACCAGATCAGTAAAATTAATTTTTAAGGCAGAGATTGTTTATTAACCGAATAGCGCACCTCCAATCCTGCGAACAGATCACCTCTTTGTATGAGGCATTTGTTGAGGCACAAGTCGACCGTCATGCTTCCGCTATTTCTGTACAATATTCCAGTCAGAATTCTAGTATATGTATCTGTGAAGCATCCCACTCGTTCTGTGACTGAACAAGCAAGGGTAGTGGATGATAACGGTGTACAGCTACATGATAGAAACAAACGTTAGGTCTCTCTCTGTAGACGGTGCTCACTTGCTATTGTAATAAACATATCAGGCAGGTTAAAATTGGTAGTGCAATCTGCACCTTTACATCAACCAACGACTTTCCCGACTCGAGGATGTAATTGACATCCACTCTCACGTATTTCATCGGTACTCTTTAATCTAAACCCTCGGGTATTGCCGAGCAGCTTACCCAAGATCAAATACTGCTCGAAGGTAAGCCACCGAGCCATGATGTCGTCGTACAAAGGACGAGAAAGGTGTGTGTGTGTTTGTGTGTGTGGGTGGGGGCTATTGTTTCAAGTCTAAAGAGCTTTGATGTGCAAGTGGATCACTTGATCAAACAAAGTATACAATGTAACTAAAGCGACATTAAGAACAAGAGAACCAGATTCAAAGGTATTGATGATCATTGTATTTGTGTTACACACCTTAGTTGATAGGTCAGCGTGAATAATAATACAATCAGTTGAAAATGGAGACATACGAATGTCATATCGTTCGTAACAAAATGTTGCAGGTCGTACAGATCGGTAACATATCCTCATGACACCTGTCATGGTGGATAGGCTGACGAGTCATCCCACGTGACGTCACAGGTCTTATGGTGAAAACAATAGGGAACATCCGTCGCATTAGATGCTGTATTCTCGAGGTTTGATTGGCATTCTTATGCGATCCTCGTCAACATTTACAAAGAATCCCTCTGCTACTTACAAAATGCATCAGCAAAAATAACATTATAAATTCAAGCAACATATGGTTGGCTCTCACCAAGCATCCGCATTGATGAATGTCTTTTTTGGTTTTCAACAACTGGATCTTATATGATTCACCTATCTACATGAACGAGTAGTTACTCTGTTATGCTAATTGTCTCTCTCCTACTCTCGATCTTACCTACGGCTCCATGTCATTAATACTAATGTAAAGTTCAAGAATGATGACATAAGTCCATCTCTCCCCTTCCCCAGTGACATATTATGATCAGAGCTGGCTATGTTTATGTTCTTACGGATCGTAAGGCTATAAAAAGGTAAGATGTCAATATATGTATCACTAAGATACACTCACCTTGAGGCGCCACCTGCCATATGGCATATATCAGCCACAAAACCCAAAGTCTCCACATGCCGAATCCTGCGGTTGTCATCAAGCGGCGCGCGCGCATGTGCAATGCTAGAGGCATTCTTACTGCAAGAGGCTTGAACGACTTTTTTCAATACCCCAAAACATTTCCGGCCATACAAGACAGGATCGATCTTATATAAGTGCTTAGAATGAATCACGCTCAGGGAATTCAAATCTAAGAATGCTATATTGAGACAACGCACTTGAGCTTAAGTAAATATTTTTTTCAGTCACATTACAAACATGAACTATCTGTCATTCTTGGGGGTGACATACCAAACTGGTTGGAGCTGAGTAGACCAGCAATCAATAAGCAAACATGGACGTGAAGTGAGGTGTATTTTGGCTTACATTGATCTGATTCGACTGAATTTTTTTATGTGCAAAGAGTAGCGTTTCGGTTTGTTCTCCTTCTCGTTAACCCATTCAAAACGTTGTGTCATGTAGGGGTGTGGGTGGGGGTTTGTTGGGGTAGGATAGATGTAAAGCAAACATTATAACGGCACAGCGTATGAGTCACCTGCTTCGAGTGACACTGTGACAATGGAAGTGCTGCTGTGGGTGGTTCATTATAGCCGTTATATGCGAAATATATATGATGTTATGTATATACATATACATTTGTGCATGTATATATATATATATATATATATATATATATATATATATATATATATATATATATATATATATATATATATAATTGCACATATATATATATATATATATATATATATATATATATATATGCTGGATACGTGGGAATACATGTGAACACAAACACACACACACACACACACACACACATATATATATATATATATATATATATATATATATATATATATATATATATATATATATTTATATATATATATATATATATATATATATACATGTATATTTATGCAGATATAACTATATATATTATTCCTTACTGCTCAGGCCCCATCCCAGAAAATGCACCTTACTCCTTGAGAATGATCATGGAGGAAAAGGATCTCATCATAGTCATGCTCATGGAAGAGATTGAAAATACAATGGTAAAGAAAACTTTTACAGATTGTGAATTTCAGAATTTTAAGGGTCGCTATCTGTGTAGCATCCCACGTGTTCTATGACTGAACATGCCAGTGTAGTGGATGAAAACGTTGTACAGTGACATGATAGAAACAAGCGTTAGCTCACTCTGTAGACGGTGTTCACTTGCATTGTAATAAACATATTAGGCAGGTTATAATTGGATGTTAAATCTGCACCTTCACATCAACAAACGACTGTCCCGACCCGAGGTTGTAAATGATATCCACTATCATGTATCGCATCAGTACTGGTTCATTTAGGCCCTGGAGTATTACCGAGCAGATTACCTAAGATCTGATACTGCTCGGACGTGAGCCATCGTAAGGCTGTGATGGCTTCGTACAACGAAAACAAAATGGAGTTACTTGGCTACAAAGTTATGGAAACTGGATAAAACATGAAGGCTTCTGTGTTAACTAATAGACTGTTACAAAGTTCATAATGTAATTAGAGAGACATTAAGAACAAGAGATCCATGGGCCTTGATGATCATTCACGTTATTGTATTTGTGTCATAGACCTTAGTTGATGCGTCAGCGTAAACAATAGAACAATCAGTTGACACAGGAGACGTATGCATGTTATATCGCCTTTGGGTGACGATTCTTAACTGAGCTGAATTTTCGAGCTACTCAGAGTTAGACCCGTTAGTATCAGAAACTTGTAGGTCGCCCAGATAGGTAACATATATGAATGGTAACAGTCATGGTGGATAAGCTGACGAGTAATCCCTAATGACATCACAAGGCGCATGGTAAACAAAATAGAGAATATCAGTCACTTTAAACGCAGTATTCTAGAGGTTTCATCAGCATTCTTATGCGTTCCTTTTCAACTTTTACAAAAGGTCCCTTTGTTACGTACGAGCAAAACGGTCCGCGAAAATAGCATTTTGCATTCAAGCAACATCCCGTTCTGCTCCAGACAACAACAACTTGAATATCGGTGATAGGTCTCACCAAGCATCCGTATTGATGAATGTCTAGTTCTTATATGATCTATCTATCTACACACACGATGAGTTGATCTGTCCTACAAGCGTCTCTCTCTTTTTCTAATAAATGAATCTTACCAGCGGCGTTTTCCAGCTCCATGTCATTCTTATCAACATTAGTGTCAATCATGTTGGACATGTGTCCATCTCACCCCTTACCCCCAAGAAATATCATCTTGTGATCAAAGATGGCTATGTTCATCTGCTGAGTGAGGGTGCCCAGCTCATTCGACTCCGTTCTTTTATATAACATCATTTTCGTTCATTATCGTTTTATAAACATATGTAGTAACACAAGTTGATATGCCATGACGACCACAAGGCTGTACAACGCCAAGTAAGATAGATGTAAACATGTGTATTATTAAGATAAACTCACCATGAGGCGCCACCTGCCATATGGTATATATCAGCCACAATACACAAAGTCTCCACATGCCGAATCCTGTAAATTGATTATATCCCTCAGAATCAGTTCCAGATTGAATGATAAAATGCCAGCGACTAACCCTCTAGGGCTTTATGAACGCATATCTGACCCGACTGCTAACGCTCAGCTTGCCGACCAAGAAGTAATGTTCAGAATTGACTTAAAGTTTTTTAAATCGACAACGGTTTGGGGAGTTGGTGGTGTATTAGAGAAACAGGCGTTCCCGTTGTCGCATGTGCTACTTATGGGTTTGGCATTGAGGGGACGTCTATCCTCATGTACATGTTTAGTCAGGTTACAAACCTTTACGAATCTCTATTTCACACACCATCCCGGTTCACCCTTAAATACATGCAGACAAACATAGATACAATCAACCGTGTGTAGATAAGTGTACATGTACAGTGGTGGAAGCATTCATACTGGCATGAGGCTTGAGTTACTTCTTTAAGTGCCCAAAAACTGTTCCAAGCCGATATGAAAGGATTGATTTCATATAAAAATGAATCACCTCTCAGCGCATTCAGCTTTAGGAATGCTATATTGAGACAACATACCTTGTTCTTAAGTAAATATTTCTTCATCTATATGGACCGGGGTGTGCAGAGGAGACGCGTGTTCAAAAGGCAAACATGTATGCGACACAAGGCAAATCTCGGCTTATGACTTAATATTCGAGTGCACTGAGTAACCCGTCGGCTTCCTCTCTGCCTCGTTAAAACGTTGTGCTTATGGGGTAAGGGGGGGGGGCTTGCTGGGGATGGGGGGGGGATACCGTTACACAGTATTGAACGGCCCTATAGGCCTCGTCTGATTGATAACGGTAACAGTATATTATTTAGAGATAATTGTATGTCATGCTGTGGATTATTTCTGTTTCAGCTCCCTACAATCCCGCGCGATATATTTTATTGCATGAATGTCTTGGATGATTATTTGTCCAACACCAAACGCTATGATTAGCAATGTTTGCATATAATTCAAACATCATAACGTGACAGTGTGAGTCATTATATTGAGCGGTACTGTACCCAATGATAGTGCATTATAGCGTCGTCAATCACATCTATGAAAAGCAATATAATGAAACAAACCAATAGAAATCTCAATGAAATGAGCTGTACTGAAATCAAGATAGCCTGCATGAATTATGCTACGGTTAAGGTTAGTGCATTCTTAACATCATTTTCATTAATGTTAATATCTTGGAATATCTCAGACCTTGATTTATACCTCGCTTGTGAGCAGAGCTGATCATATACCGTTGCTCTGGCATCCGCCTGTCCGTCTGTTTATAAATATTGGGTGGCACATTTTCATGTTAAACCAGTCAGCAGTTGTTGATGTATTCATATTTGTCTGATTGTAGAATTTAAAAAGATAATCACGTGATGGTGATGGCTGGCCAGGGCTATTTGGCGCCCCGATAAGGGCCATCAACTATTTAAAATTACCATGGGTCTAAGCCCAATGTTGGCTGTCAACGTGACATTCAATAAGTCCCAAACTGATTTAAGACGCAGATTAATCGGCAGCGTATGTCAGGCATCAATCAATAATTCCTTTATCCCAATGCACTATATACAGTTCATTGATCATATGTGTTCATCTACCATAAAATTCAACATGCTTAGGAAACTGTCACCATCACTGGCGCTTGGTTCATATTGCTTCCGGGCGTCGAGAATGAGAACAAGCATTGATTTCGTAATATGTAAATTATATAGGTCAAGCATTTCTCTGTTCAAAGTAACATCAACGGTTTCTGATGAAGTCGAGGTCTTTGTGAGTTGCTTCCATTGGGAAACGATTGCCGTAAATATAACGACGCGACGACCAAGTTATTGGCGTGACAACTCGAAGAGTTGTAATTCACCGAGTGTACAAGTGTTTTAAAGACCCCTGATTTCCGGTTGAGCTACTTCGCAAGTGTCAAGGCTGCGCAACGCTCACAATACTGTTCGTCAGATTCAATATAAGCGTAGAATAGAATAAATTATGCAGATTCAACACAATAACACAACAACCATGTTGTTTCTGTAGCGGAAGTTCACAAATCACTTTGTTGCAGTGATAAAATAAGAGACTGTTCACCAAGTAACACTCGGTGCGTTTTTATTATAACATCTTTTATAAAACATAATTAATAACCTGTAATCAGGCTTCGACCCCGCTGTAATTCCTTGTCTTGACCCCATTCTCATTCCCGCCATGCCCCTGCCTTATCAGCTATTGCCTGCTATATGTTTCAATGATGTTTTCCTTCTAACATATTTGTGTATGAGGGTTGGCATGGGGATACTAGATGCAGGTAATCAAATTTGGTCGACAGATATCTAGGGATGAACTATATAATTGCTTTAAGCTTGTAATCTTCTAGGGCGCGGACCGATAACAGTTATAATAAGTTAACCGTGTGGAAAATGCGTTTAACTGTTCTAGACTTGACGATAAGAATTAATTAACAAATTTAAATGGTTTAATACCTAACCCGACCCTAACCATCGCCACGACCTTATGCTCCCCACTGTAACCTCACTCTTACCCCCTGTTGGGACCCCACCATATTCCTAGAGAGTTTCTTATCTACTTCACGTCTCGACTGAAATTAAATGGTTTTCAATTGCGATAATTACTGTAATGGTGTTAAAGCATGGCAATCATAACGTGTCAGCATCTGTGCCCGACACAACGCTTCTCATCGCCGTGTTTTCCAGATGTCCTTACTGCCTATTTTGGAGTCGTTTGTCCTGCTTCGACCTTCAGTATTAACTGTTACCCCTATTTAACCTTCTTGGCCATTTTCAGAGTGATCCCTAATAATGTGCATTGGGAACAAACTAACAGGCATACATCCACAAAAATGTGCTACATTAAGAGCTACTAAAACAACATCACAAATTAGACGTAACTTTTTTAAACCTTGTTGGGATCATTACCATTATCAATGATGATCAATCGTGTACATATATTCCCAAGTTTGGAGACATACTATGCTTTATCACGAATTGCCATTTCATTTTAGCGTTCTCATTGTCAGTCCTGCCAGAGGAACCTGTCATCATTCAATAACTCAGCCAGTTTCTGGTTCCATGGTCTGTAGTAGTCGTCAATCATGGTCTTCATATCACTCTGCATATCACCAAGTTTCTTCGTGTTGCCACGTCGAGAATTCCGCAATAAATTGCCTCCGAAGTTATCCGCATGAAAAGGACCTGCACATTAGCAACAAAGGATTTTATATCGCAACATGTTTTTTTAATATATATATATATATAAACTAGAAAACATCGAATCAGATATATAATAGTCAAAGTTCGTCGTGTACATTTGATATAACAATGAACTAATATTGTCTCTTTTATTGTATTCATAGATTATTCCTAACATAGAACGAATATGGTAATTTATTGAGAATTATATCCTAAAAGTTATCCTCTAGCAAATCATTGACATTCATTAACACTTTCAAACAATGCTTCCATAGGTATCTGAAAGTTATCTTGCTCAATTTTAAGATAGAAGTTATTCATACACAATAAAATTGCACATAATCCAACAACACAGAAAACAAGCAAATGATTAACTACACAATTTACTGAGAATAGGAACTTAGACACAAACCTATGTCCAAGAATTCGGCTATTTCATTAGCAACACGAGTTCTGTTAGCGGCGTAATCCTCTAAACGAGTGATTAATATCTGGTACCGTGGGAACACACGGAGCCAGTCACGAATATATAGGTAATAAATCCCTACACGCAATCGCAACTGAAATAAAAACACATTCATATATATATATATATATATATATATATATATATATATATATATATATATATATATATATATATATATATATATATATATATATATATATATATATATATTATATATATATATATATATGTGATATATATATATATATATATATATATATATATATATATATATATATATATATATATATTTATATATAGTGTGAGAGAATCAAATCCAAATTGCTGCCTCAACGTTATTTTTCCAGTATTTGATATTTTCCCTCGATTTCATTACCAAACTCAACATACGGGTAAGTACGTAGTATGGTATTGTGAACAACATAGATGACAACTTATTTGCATTAATAATTAGTTTCCGGTTATTCACATACAGGCATAGTTTGTGAGTTGACAACGTGATCGTATATACAGATCCATGAACCTAAACACAACAAATACAATGATATTTTAACACACATTAAATAAACAAATATGTGTGTCAATCATTCCAGTTTTGCAGTGTTGAAGTTGAACTTTGCTTACGTATTTAGATGATGTGCCAAAGTTGGCTTTTTCAAATATCTCTATTGTGATACCAAGACTGCTCAACATGCAGTTCTTTTGCTTGTTCTATTAATAGAGACCAGAATGTCATCATGTGTACACCTAGAACCATGACGTTGTAACTTCTCTTACCTGGTTGTAGGATTACGGAGGATCAAAACAATCTTGGCTTTTGGAGTGAGTTGATGAATGAGATCTGTTATTAAAATTCTCGGCTCCCTTTTGTCTTTATTACCTTGCAATTTATACCATTCATCAAAACTGTATAAATAATTGGGTGTAAATTCAGCTGCAACAAATTGAATGATAATAAAGCGAGTTAAAAACATATAAATGGAAGGAAAAAGTCGAATTTTGAGGTGGGGGGGGAGTCCATGATCGAGTGTTCTAGATGTGTAATATATGTACAATAAATAAACGAATACACCTACCTGTAATGGCGCTGTCGTAGTTTTCAACGGTCAAGTGGTCGACGGCCGTTCGTTCCCGGATTCTCTCGGCAATGGAGTCATTCTCTTGAACAAACATTTCATACTTAGATACGACAATTTGGGAATCAATGTGTGAATTCAGTGATAGTTCTTAACTTATGCTACAATCTATAGATTTGCAACACTTACTCTACCGTAGTAAAATCAAACAAATATTACCTTTATAACGAATCCGGTTCCAGTATTTTCATACTCCTTTCTGAGAGGCTGAATTACCCGGGGATGTTTTGTTAGAATGCTCGCTAAGTCTGTCGTACCACATTTAGAAACTCCTGCTAAATAAAAGTAGGGCAGACATCTTAGTCGCCAGGTGACTCCATCATTGTCATTTGAATATATTGCACGGTGTCTCTAACTAACAATATATGTTTGGTTCTTTACTCATACGGAAATTTGGACTTATGGGCCACAGATGCACAAAGGCCTGATATCTGGTATAACACACTGATGTAACTGAGGAAAATGGTAACCCAAATGAAACCCTCTCGCCCCCACAACCTCTCGCTCCCAGTCCCACACCTTCGTCCCTGACAATAATGCTCATGGGCATAAGCCCAACAGACCAACAAAAGAATCGATTACCAAGAGGGAGCATTGTCATCCTCGCCTATAGCGATCATGCTCATACACATATGCGCTTGTGGTGGGTCATTTTGAGCTCGCCACCATGAATACCTGCTATGATTATAGTATCGATATCATGATTACAATATGTGATCTTCATGGTCGGGTCATACCCCCGCGCCCATGCTCGTACTATAGAATACTTACGACTGTAGCCGAGTCAATCTTTCTATCGATTGACAGATCAAGTGTGATATCGTGCAAGTCGCCAGCGGGAAATAAACGACCGTCAATCAATGTGGGCGCCATTTTATTTCCGCTTCTGTCGTTCACCTTGACCTTTCTATCCAACTAAACCAGTGAGAATCCAACCGTCGCATTTCTGCCCTTAATCACATTTTCAGATGATTTCCACTCTCCCTGAAATGGTTGTTTATCACGAGGTAACGCGTGGGTGTTGTTTTCGTTGTAGATATCGAGCGAATACAAGATAAGAACAACAACTACAGTTGTCATAAACAAGAGTAAAATTCCCGAGGAGTTCCGAGCGGTTGTTAACCCTGTCCGTATCAGGAACATGGTTGATGGTTAGGCAGGCTTTAGTCGATTCATCATCACGTTATTCTAAAAGCTTTTATTCGGTCCAATCCGGGTTTTATATTAAAAGATCCAACTGCCTCACAAAAACTACGGGACACCCATAGTATCAATAATGCAGCCGATAGACCTCGAATGACCCAGAGTCGGTGTAATGGCTTATGTTCTTATTGTTTGGGTGTGTTGTTGGTGGTTGGGTAACTTAAAGCGTGGAACTGTCATATTGTCATCTGGCCAATCGGAGACGAGCTGAAAGGTGTTTGTTATGATATCAACATTATGATTGATCTCATAAGTATGCATCATTTCGTATGATGTAAATGCGAGTCAGAAAGCCCCAATAACAAAACGCCCCAGGACGAAACGCTCCTGATGCGTTACATTAAGGAGGCGAATGTATATATTGTACACTATGGATTTTATTTATCAAAGAAACAGTGTTAATTGATATTTGTTGATATGAAATCAATTGAAAGCGCATATCAGACCAACGACCCGTGTCAGTGCTCTCGGGGCGTTTTGAACCGGCGGCCAGGGCGTTTTGCCGGGACGTCGTCTCCCACGATGTTGGTCGATGAATGTTGGTATGTTGCACATATTAACAATGACCTGGATGAAACGGCAGCTACTGCTTACAAACAGCCTCATCATTGTTCTTTTAAGTACAATGGTTAGATTTTTTAATGACTCGGAAGAAATGTGATCAATATTTTTGGATTGTTAATTAATATGCATGTTTTTAATAGATTTTGGTCCATGAAGTCAAATAGACAACGGCGTCTTGTAAATATTTTTTTGCAAGGAAACATATAAAGAAAAAAAAATATCGTTCAGCTGGGGTGAGCGTAACATAATAAAACATTTGGAAGATACTGTCAACTGATTTTGAAAACGCCAACGTATGCCGTAAAATCGCTAGCAGACTGTCAAATAAATCCCACTGTGGTTTGATCCCTAAGGCTTGCATTTATTGACTGCCTGACCCAGCTATCAGAACGCCAGAAGGAGGAACAAGATGATGTGAGGGAAGCATTTTAGCAATATTTCGAACCCAAATCAAACTTCAGATATAGTTTGTAGAGGTATTTTGTAATAATATCATTCAATGTCAATTCAAGGCTGATTTGTATTAGTTTACACCGCAAAGAAATCTTGTGCGGTATGCAAACTTTGCTGTCGACCAATAAGGCTTACAATGGGAGGTACTACCTACCAGAAGTTGGATATTTCGTCATAGACGTCACTATCACAAACGTTCTCGCGTTGTTGTCCTTTGCACCAGACTTACACATTACTGCACGGCTGTTATCAAGTTACTAGACATGGTGCAGAAGGGGGTTAGTTAATATAACTGCTCAACGAAGGTTTCCCTTGTTCCTTTTCGCATTTCCGATCTTCAATCTAATATGCTTTCTTAGAACAGCAGCTAGTTGTACGCATATGATTCGATATCTTGTATTGTACATCATCAGTTGATAAAGCACAACTTTGAACAATCACAACATTGTCATGAGTAGTCACATGATGGGTAGTCAATGGACAAATTACCCACAGACAACCTTAATTAACATCATTAATGCTTCATCATGTTTCAATCGTCATGATACTCGACAAATATCTCTCGGCATTCTTCATACCTTTATACATAAAGTATATGCATCTGACATTGGGGGCTTGTGGATTTCATGCCCACGAGTTGAATGACGTCCTATTTGAAACCCTTTATCATAAACGTATCCTCACCAATTTTGTTATATGGTCAAAAGATTAAATGTATGCTGGCAATGCAAACACAGTTTTTTTTTGATTGACAGTGCATAACAAAAATATACACCCAAGCGCTCAAAAGTGTTTTCCACCAATTTTGTTTTTTGATGCAACAATTTCAATTCATGCTGGCAAACACAGTTCATACATAGTACAGCCAACCATCTTTGATTTCTTGACAGCGTTTGTTAACCGAAAGTACATTTTACAAATTAACATCGAAACGCCCAATAGTGTTCCAAAGCCACGATTCGCCGAATAGAGATTACAACACAATGCTTTTAATTATGGCAACCTAATTTCAATTCTAGAATTCTTAATTTTAATGCACTGATCTCTTTTGCTGGATTACATTACCCAACTTAATTTACGTCATTAGCATATAGACTGCTTTCGTTTGTTTGTTTAGATTTTGTTAAATGTGCTGCTCCATGGTACATGGCATTTAGACTCTTGACCAGGCTGCATCAAAGGATGAGAAGTAACCAAAAATAGCCATTTGCTAAACAATTAAATGCATACAACGAGATGTACTAAACTTTGACCTGTGATCAGCTGCATGTTAATAAGTGCAACAGCTTGGTAAGCAATATTTCTGTCTTTATGATCAAAAATATAAGGAACAATTGCAATGCCATCTTCTCGCTAATTGAAAGCACTCAACACATGTGCACAGAGAGTGAGCTACTTCATGAGTACCCTTTTGCTAGTATTATGCTATGTATTGGTGAAATATATTATATTTTATACTTAAACCTTTCTTTTAATTCTGACAGTTGAACCGACATATATGTTACACATCCATTAGTTCTTGTTGGCAAGTCCACAAAAGGATATATAAGAAAAGTAGAAAATCGCGATGTTTTCAACACTCCACCTGTGTTCGTGTGAGAGTAGCAAGAGTATCATACTTGTTGGATTATTGCTGTGTTCTGTGTTTATGATTGTAGCTAGTGAAATATTTCACAAGTACCGTGACGTCATATTTAATACTTGATCTCGTCTCTTGTAAATTCTAAAACCTGAACAGATAGTTTTGGTGTTTATGCATTAATGGTTGTTGGCAAGTACATAAAAGGATGAGTAAGAAGAGCATATAAAGACAACGTTTGTTGCACACAACCGGTCTTTGGCTTTCGCTTATTGATAAAATGTTATCTTTAATTAAGATGGATGTGTCAGTGAGTGCGACTCTCGGGTGCCAGTATTATCGATATGTAAGATGAGTATTTCCTGCTTAATCAGTTATAAATTACTACATTTATTAGCAATTTTTTGGGCCTCTACGTTATATTAGTCTCACAGTTGTCTGCGTGTGTGCCTGTAGATAGAATAGGACTGGTGGGAATATTCATAAGTTGTGTGTGAGTGCGAAATGTGCTAGATATTTCACGGTAACAGTTCACACCCTTCTGCACGTTGATAGTCAGTCATAGCCAAGCTGTCAAATTACCCCGCAGTTTCAGCGACCGAGTGTTTACCCACTGTGATCGTAGACGTTGCATATTGGTACATGATTGAACTCAAACTAACACGCGGACATTACTCAAATATTGTGTTTACTAATGGACAGGGCGACTGCTTAATTCAATGCATAAACTTGTGCACACAAACTCTCTGCCGTGTGGTATTGATTATACGTAACCCATGGCACATTCAGCTAAGATAAATGTCAACCATGAAACCAATATAGGCAATCACTGGTACAAATACAGGCTGTTTACCATCCCTGACAACAGAAGACCGACGATCTCATTCATATCTATAGTCAGAAGCAAGCAATCAATGTTACCAATAGCTACCATTAATTCATATTTGTCTCCAAGGTAATGCCAAACATTCATCTACCTGCCAATATATATAGACCGAGTCGTAGCTGTGGTTATTTCAGGTAGCAGGACAGCTGAGAGAGGATGGTGCAAATCCACGTGCAGGGCCACGCGGCTTCTCTGCGTATGAAGAAGGCAAGTGAGGAGTCTGATGGAGCATTTCCTGTCTTTATTGATACAGCGTGTGGACTCACCGAGACAGATGTACAACAGTGTGTCACCTCAATCAGGAATACTTTACTGCGTGTTCATCGGATTCGTGAGTCAGCAAGTAAGACACACGATGCTTTCCTAACGGAGATGAATTACAGAGGATATTTACCGCTGCTTCCATTTCACATAGCGCTAACAGAAGGACGACTGGAGTTAATACAAGATGTTCTGAATAGTTTGAGCGAGGACGAAACTGAATTCTTGCTCCGTATTCCTGTCAGTTACACAGTAAACCGACACGAAATACTGACGGACGTCGTGGGTGACGTGATGGAGGACAGGAATGAAGAGACGGAGGAACAAGACAAAGAAGAGGAGACGTCAGGATGTATGGATACAGAGTCTGCTGGTGTGGAGTTGCCTTTGTTCATGGCGCTCTATAGCGGCAATCCAGATCTGGTGAACTTGTTGTCTAACAAGGGTTGTGACCTTTACCAACAAGACAGTCACGGTAACACAGCCATTCACATACTTGTTGTAATGTCCGAGTCCCGAGCTGATGACGCCGTCCGTATATACAGCACCCTACTGTCTTGTCTGAAGACAGGTACAAACAGGAGGAAATTGATCCTGAGTAAGAACCACCAGGGACAGACCCCTCTCGACATTGCAGCGGAATTGTGCGTGCCGGAAATGCTACACGCTCTCTTCAACACTAATAGGGTGTATCGGTTTCCGGTGAAGCATTGTGGGAATCACCAGCATGTTCACTATGACATCAGTAACTATAAAAATACAAAGGTTAACACAGTATTGTATAATCTTGCATTTATTACAGAGCAGCAATTAGTACGAGTCGATAAATTCAAGTTATTAGAAAGAGAACCCTTTGCATCTTGGCTTGCAATGAACAAACAGAGTAACCGGCCTCTACTGTTGGTCTGGATGGTCGTATGGTTCATGGTCATTGGTCTTTACGTCACGTCAACATGTTTATTTTGTATTTATAAACAGGCTCCAACAAAGGAATATTCTATATTTGTGATAGTACTGATGGCTGTATTACTTATTACCGATATATACTTCCTGTCCACATATATGCAGCCCTTTCGAATTCTCTGCAAACGATTACGCAGAGGTGAAACACCATTAGCTTTTGTACCAGCGTATAGACTTATTCAACCTGCTTTCCTCGTTTCCATGATTATAATGAACGTTCTAGCTATAACTGATGGAAATGATTCGAATGTTATCTATGCATACATGACTTTTCAGACAGTTAACATTATACTTGGCATAGGTTCTATCCTGTTTTTCGTCATGTTAAACCATTCACTGGGTCACTACTATACCGTTCTACAGAAGGTGTTCTGCGAAACGTTTTCATTTCTTCTGCTAGGCTGTGCATCGTTCCTTGCATTTGGTGTGGCATTTTATATCGTCCACATTGATGTCACAAACTCCATACCCTCAACAAACATGACTGTTGTTGCTGACCACATTGACGGCTCGTTTGACTCGCTACCCTTGTCCATTTACGAGACTTTCCTTCTTGTCCTTGGAATCGTAGCACCAAAAGACTGGTACTTCTCCGATTCATTCATGCCTGGCCTGGCAATCACAATTTACATATCTTGCCTTATTTTTAATACGCTCATATTTCTCAACTTACTGATAGCTATTATGAACGAACGTGTTGTACAAATTCACAAACTACGGAAATCAGTGTTGACTATCCAAATTTTGAATATATATTTGCTTGCTGAAGCTTTTGGGACTCCAATTCAAGCTTATTCTAAATTATGCAAGTCTAAAGTTAAGTGTGGGTATGATTATTGCAAGCGGTCACTTATTTATCGTAATGGAAAAATTCTACTCCAGACAATAGAAAAATGCTAACCAGTGAATTTTGTAGTTGAATGATGCATGCAGACGTATTAATTATGCATCTGCTGTACAACCAACCAATAACAGGATATCGATGATTGACCAACACCTCAATGCATCATATTCGTAATGAAGTAGTGTTATGTTGTCTGTATCTGTAACTCGCATTTGTTCTCTATTGGTATATAAATTAAACTGTGGTTATTCGACTCACGCTGCAAATTTAACATTTTGTGTTATGTAACACAATCGAATACTGTACTTTATTATCTTCCTTTATACTATTGTTACTGAAATGATATTATGTGTAAAATAATAGATCAAAGTAGACCCATATAATCCACGTTCATCATATATTCAAAATAGTTCCGTTGCAGTGGCACCTTGCTGTTGTCGCAAAGTTTATGTGAACTACCTATAGAATATAGTTTCTGGTTAGATGTTGTTTGTTATTTATACAAACATGTATACATACATACATAGATATTTATATGATTAAATACATACATACTCATATAACTACATACATACACACACATTCATATATGCATGCCCACATAAAAGCATGCACACAGACATGCATACATAAAAACAAACATTAATACAAACAAATAAACATACATAAACTCATGCATCCATTCATACATACATACATACATACATACATACATACATACATACATACATACATACATACATACATACATACATACATACATACATACATACATACATACATACATACATACACATACATACATACACATACATACATACATACATACATACATACATACATACATACATACATACATACATACATACTTACATACATGCATACATACATACGTTCATACGTTCGCGCATACATATATACAAACATACATACATGCATACATACATACATACATACATACATACATACATACATACATGCATACAAACATACATACATACATACATACATACATACATACATACATACATACATACATACATACATATACATACATACATACATACATACATACATACATACATACATACATACATACATACATACATACATACATACATACATACATACATACATACATACATACATACATACATACATACATACATACATACATACATACATACATACATACATACATACATACATACATACATACATACATACATACATACATACATACATACATACGTTCATACGTTCGTGCATACATATCTACAAACATACGTACATGCATACATGCATACATACATACATACATACATGCATACATACATACATACATACATACATACATACATACATACATACATACATACATACATACATACATACATACATACATACATACATACATACATACATACATACATACATACATACATACATACATACATACATACATACATACATACATACATACATACATACATACATACATACATACATACATACATACATACATACATACATACATACATACATACATACATACATACATACATACATGCATATATACATGCATATATACAAACATGCATACATAACTGCATACATACATGCATACATACATACATACATACATACATACATACATACATACATACATACATACATACATACATACATACATACATACATACATACATACATACATACATACATACATACATAACTTACTTATTTTACTAGTGTTACTATCCATGACCTTAGATTTGAGTAGCTGTCAAAACGTGTTTTCCCATGCCTTTCTTAAGAGCATTTGTTTTAAACGCGTGTCACCTCTTTTTAAAATACTCCAGCAAAATATCGATCCGGCTGTGCTGGTTTGTTAATTACACCATGCCAATCGAGTCTCGAACACTAACAGCAGTGTTAACGTACGCTCATCTATGCCAAGGCACTCGTATGTGTCGTTTTGTTGGTTAGTTGTGTATGACGATTTACAAGCATATGAAGCAACCCAACGCCCCGAATATGTATGAGACCACTACTTTTACCTTAAATGCACGACTTGTGAGCTTATGTCGGATCGTTTCCTTATAGAGGTTAGGAGTTGTGATCAGCAGAGGAGCCACATGAAGACTTGATCGGAAATGTAAGCAAATGTTCATTGTACGACGTAGCCGACTTAACTGAGTTATCTCCATTTCCCAGTGACAGGTATAGTCCGTACTTAACATAACAAGACTTGGCTAAGCGGGTCGGCATGTCTACAAAATGTCTCGGGGACTTTCATTGGGAGGGAGGAGAGAAGAAGAGGTAGGTGACACGTGGGTGTTCAATTTATATTAGGTGTTGAGAGTTACTTCTCAAATATATCCATACTATCTGGCAATGGGGGATGCGTCATTGAATGTATCATAACGATTATTTGGTCTAGGTCAACCGGAAATGACGCATATGAATGAATCCAGGTTAAGCCGCCATGTTGGTGCTGTAATAAGCCTTGTGGAATTTGACGCCTTAAGGCCATTGCATATTGATGCCTGACTACTTTGTGGTTTATATGCGCATAAGTGGGTATGCATGTGTCTACGCCTTGTGTTTGTGTTTGTGGGTGTCTATGTGAGGGGAAGGGGGAGGCATGCGCATTTGTGTCCCCTGTGTAGCGCGATGTTTTCTAGGCCGTTGATATGTATTTATGCTAATCTCGTACCGGGGGGTGCACGTGTTTTCGGTCATATTAGACTTAAACAAGGCATATCACAGCATGATGAGACATCTTATCAAGTATAAATTAGTATGAACGGATGATGCACTCGCAGAGGCTGGCACCAGGGATACTGCCGAGAAAACCAGTGTCCAGCGTGGGGCACCAGTGTTATTTTCTGTTTTAAAAAATAATATCTATGTAAGTTGGCCCCTTATTTAGTTCTTAAAGG
Source organism: Urechis unicinctus (assembly GCA_034190875.2). Lineage (NCBI taxonomy): Eukaryota > Metazoa > Annelida > Polychaeta > Xenopneusta > Urechidae > Urechis > Urechis unicinctus. The sequence continues at coordinate 5,474,859 of CM067352.1, read as the reverse complement.
AATGTAATGGCGCATAAATGTTTTGACTTTTATGCCGGATTCGATGGTTTTATGTTTGATCAATTGGCAAGTGCTTTTTGCATCTTTAGTCTATGACGTACATGATAAGAAAAATGACAATTTAATGTATACGTGGCGCTGTCCTTTGAACAAGCACCGGTATGCCTGCCTGGTGAACATCGATATATAAAATCCTTCAATATAACCATGTATAATTCAATTAACCTCACCATCTGTGGTGACTGATTTCTACCTGACGATAGTGTATGTAGACGTTTATTTCTGCTAAAGAGACAAATTATGCAGTTATTGTGAAGCAAAATATTAAGCATGTTTTTACAGATGTTCTATTAATACAGTGTTGAATCATTATAAACACCAAAACACGTTGATCACCATATCTCATATAACAATGATAGAATTCCTTTTGTCCAGGTTATTTATATGGGGTTTGCATTGTTTGCTCCTTCCCTGGCCATGCAAGCAGTTGTGTAGTTTATGCCTAAGTATACTTTGTCATTTTTATTTGATATTGATCAAATGTTAGATTCCACTGGATTTATGAGTTCTTAATAACTGAATTTGAGGAGTTAATAATTTGAGATGGACTGCACGTGATGGAGTGATTGGTCCTGCTGATGATGTCAGAGATGTGTTTGTACACATATATCATAAAGATTTGTTTGAAATCATGATGAATTTTGAATTCCAAAGAATTCAGTGTTGTATGATTATTGATGATAAAGACTTGTTTTGTGTTGCCATGGCAGTGACCAGGGTGTCCCTCTTTGTCAGCATTCCTGTAATGGCAATACTAGCCACCACATACACTTCTCTGGTGATTAACCCCGCCAGCCCTGCCAGGCCCCCCCCCCCCCCCCCAATCCGGCTCCCCACCCACTTGTTTGCATATTTTGTGAATGAAGGTTATTTTCAAAGCTCCAATATTGATAAATAATCAATGATTTGGTGTTCTCAATACTTAGAAAGTATTACAAAAGAGTCATTTTACAAACTTGACTGAAAGGAAACAAATGAAAACTTAACCTGCCAACACAAAATATATCTTTAAGTATCACCAACACCTTCTTGTTTCACATTTGATTTCATCACCATTTTGACTGATCAGGTTCACAGAATGTTTTCTTCAGTTCATTAATCTTGCATGCATTGTTGTGTTGTTTTTCAGGGCGGGATACGAGCGGTGGTATGGACGGGAGTTAATGACCAGACAGAAAATGAAGCATAAAATACACCGCAAACTGATACCTAATCATTTTATAGTTTATTTGAACGTTTTTTGGCAGACATGCTTTCCATGACAAACTAGATAGCTAACAAAGATTTGATCATCGGACTGGAGGCGGCTTGTGTTACACAAGATTGTATCATCGGGCTGGCTAGTTATCAAGGTGAAAGACGTTCTGAAAGATAAAGTAAGATTCGACCCATAGATTAAGCCGAGTTCTCAGACTTGGTGGCAAGGCGGTTTGCGACATTCCTGGTGCAGAACCTTTCCTCTTGAAACTGTATTCGACATGCACTGGCAAC
>CM067352.1:5404688-5473208 GCA_034190875.2 Urechis unicinctus | reverse complement strand
GCGATATCAGTCGTCGCGTGCCCACCAGCTAATATCGCTCTTAAATCCCTGTTTTAGAACTATGATTGCTGGCAAACTATTCCAAGGGGTCACAATGTAATTGGAAAATCTACCGATATCTCCGTCCTAGCCATAGATTTGGCCAGGATGTGAGAATGCTTGTGTCTTGAGCTATCACCACTGCAAAACTAGGACTAAAACAATTAAGAAATGATCTAATTCATTTAACATTCTGTAAACCTTTACTGCTGGAGACTGCAATAATTATTTGATTCAAATAGTTGATCAATTATGACACCTAAATTTATTTCCTATGACACATCCTCTTAGAATATAATCACCCAATTATAGACACACATGATAGATGAAAATAAACATATATTGATGTACTGTCTATATATTGTTTGATATATATATTCCTTAGCACCCAACAGGATTGACAGCACCTTCAATGATGATGCACTGATTTGTCCAAAAATGCCTCAACTGTCTGCAATGTAAGTTGGAAGTCTGCATTTTCTACATCAAACGCATTTGTGATGCCTTTCAAATATCAGTATTCAAGCAAAGAATAACTAACTGAGATATAAAATGCATCATGTTATCCGAAAGCAAATTCCGGAGCACAAAATTCAGCATTTTGATGGCAGAATATATTCCATCGTGCGATATTTGACGTTTCAAGCATGTCCACAGCGGCATCATTGCTGACTTTGTAGCTGTCGTGATTGATCATGTAAATTACCTGAACAGGAGCCTTGAATCAGGGTGTATCCTGGTCTGCATGCACATAGGTATGAACCTGGCGTGTTGATACACTCATCGTTATCCATGCTACATAAGTCTAGATCATCAAAGCACTCGTTGGCATCTGCAACAGGTGCCCGACATTCCGATCTGCAAGATATACCGGCATGAAAGGAAAACACCTTGTAAAATGTTGGGAGAAGGATGGTTTCCATTCCAAAAAAAATAACATCATTATCTATTCGAATTAAGCGTCATTGGAAAGCAAATAACAGAGTCAAGAGAGAACATTTGTAATGACAATAATTAGATAATAAAAATACTGATGATTACACGCCTTGCCACATCCGCTGTTATGCTATGATCATCCAGTAGTATAGGGAGTAGCGGTTCTGGCACACCAGTCTCATATGATTATGACACACCTATCTCATATGGTGCAACCCAGAAAACACACACACGCACAGGCTGACTCACATGTGCAAGCGGTACTGGCACACCAGTCTCATATGATTATGACACACCTATCTCATATGGTGCAACCCAGAAAACACACATATGCAGGGTGACTCACATGAGCCAGCGAACCGCTCGCACCTCCCCCCACCACATGAGCCCAGCCCTTCCAGCCCCTATGGTATAGGCCCACACCAGTAGTTAGTCACTGTAGAGGTTATTGAGTGATAAATATCTGCGACCGTCGCTGTAAGTTCCATTTTTCACGCGGTTGAGGTCCTGTATAAACTGGGCAACCTTAGAGTCGTTCTTCTCGATAAAGTCGGGATCGGGACGAGCGGTTATCAATCTCATCGTAAAGAGCTTCCAACAGTAGAAAGCCCCCGTCGGCTTCTCTGTGGTCCCACTCGGTCTTCCCAACCAAGGACCGTGATGCTCCTATTCCAAGCCCAGGCAACTATTAAATCTCCCGTTCGCACTATAGTCGCCGTCTTCAAGCCCCTCCACCCACGCCCACCCCCAAGCCACCGTCTCCTTATACTTCTTCTGATCCTTGTGATACACCTGGTTATACGTCTCAGCTCTCCCCAGGTCCTCAAAGGAGCACAACCTGAAAACGCAGTCGACAAACACCCCGATGGTCGCCACCGGACTGTGGTGCAACCCCAACAGAACCTGAGGCTTATACATATTCGGAATCACCCTCCCAGGACTCCGAGTGTAGGGGCACTTTATCTCGAGCAGTACAACCTCCTCAGGATGCCCCAGACAGACAGCATCCACTCCAGCCTGCCGGATTGGGAGCACACAAAAGCCATCCGGAGAGTAGGCCGTCGCGCCGCCATCAATATAGATATTATTTCCGTAGACCTTGGTGTCGTACACCTTCTCCAATACGGCAATTGCAACCTCCTCAAAAGTCGTACCCCAGAGGCAGGGTGCGCTAAAGCGAACACCCCCGTTGCTAGTTTTTTCTGTCAGCTTCTTGCTATAGCTGCTGAAGTAGTTTTGCCCTATGATAGCGGAGTAGTCACTTCCTCCAACGCAGCCCTTCCTCATGGTCTCCCACTGGTCCGTATTTTGTTTGACTCCCGTATGATCGTTGCAGAAAGATTTTATCGCCGCCTCCATTATATCTAGCAACCCCCACACTTCAAATGGACTGTCCGGGTCATACCTTAGCAGGTCTAGGGGGCGATTCTGCCGCTTTCAAACATTTTGCTTTAATGTCACTTTTCATTTGACTATATTTAATGATCTCGACCGAAACGAGCTTAAACTCATCATCTGAGATATACCCATCTTCAAGCGCCGCCTATACAATGTCACCAATGGTATTCAATTTGCTCTGAGCGAGAATGCTGATCTTGTCATGCTTTTTTAACTTAATGGTCAGCCGCCTACTGATGAATTTTCCAGCAATTACAAGTAGCCCACATGCGGCTCCAGTAGCACCCAATACTGTGGCAATAGGAATGGCAACTATTGTAGACATTACACCTACACCACTTGCGCCAAGACACATACCCACAGCAACTAAAGCAGTGTCTACAGCGTCCACTGAGTTTACTGCACACCTATATTTTTTGTACATAGCACCATATTTTTCAATTTCTTTCTCAAGGTATTGCTTCTTAAGACTGATCTCATTCAGCCGATAGGAGTGCCCCAGATCACATGGAGGAGGCTCCGGATTTAACGGTGCAGTCGTTGGTTGTTGTTTCATACTGTCTTTGTATACATAAGTCTATATATCAAGTTCAATTAGGAGTGAAGCTACAGACCAAGTCGCCCCTCTGTTTTGTGTGGTTGTATAAAAGTTAATAACGTTGCCTTCTTCTAGCTGTAAAGACTGGTCTTTTTTATTACAACAGCCCGTTGGTTAGCAGGCTTACTTATTTCTACCACTTGATTCGTTCCATTAATAACAGGAACGACTGCTATAGGACCAGCATCAGCACCAACACCCGAAGACAACCCCATACGAATGATCTTGCCATTACATAACATGGTATATCCACAGCTTGAGTCTTGTGAGTCTCGACCCCTAGCCCCATGGCCAAACGACCACTCATATCCTCTCCGAAGGGGGCCACTTGCTTCTGCCCATATAGTAATGAGTGGTTTCGTCTTTTCATCTACGCATCGTCTCAGGTACCTGTTCTGCTGTCTATATTCAGCATCAATATACTTTTTATGAACAGCATCTTTCGGTGAAATCGGGTCTCCCAACTCAACGATTTTATTATCTCCCATTTTAAGGTCTCCAGTCATAGTACCGCTACTTTTATCCATTTTTTTTTGAGTCACCAATAGATACATAGGTCTTTGTGGCATATTCCGATAGGTCGGCACCCTGAACAGTGCTTGCCGGTTTTTGCCTAGGTCCATAAATACTCGTTTTTATTGACATCTTGTAAATTTAAGAACAACGCTAACAGGTAAGTCGTGGGTATCTAATAGCCTTCCTTTATTATCGCGTAACTGAACGTTTAACTCATGCACTGTTCCACTAGTGACACGCTTACAGACAGGATTAGTGATGTTCGTGGTTATAATATCACCGAAAGAGCCACCCTCTAAGCCAACAACTTCAAGAAGAGTAGTGGGCGCACCATCTAGCATGTTGTGTGTGGTACTGACTTTATCGAGGTGAACATAAATTGTGTTAAAGATGCTAAAGTTGATGGGCCGGTCACCTATGTAAGTACCTGAAGGTATCCACCCCCAAACTGTTAGGGTAATAACCCCATTTACAGCATCAACCTCCAAACCGATACCTAATGGTGTAATATGCTCCTGAAGAAGGCTTAAGCTCCAGAGGCCTGGTTTTAATGCAGCATATCCTCTCTCTTCTGAAGTCCTTAACCGCCATGCAATGCTCTCGTCTGATTCTAGATTGTACCAGCCCACAGTATACGTGATTGACCTTAAGCCAACACATAGATCGCTCGCAGTGTTGTCAATAGGTTTTTGCAGGGACACAGCGCCGCCGCTTTGAACATTTAACAGAGTGTGATACATAGCACTATGAATAAACAAGCCTTTAGTTTCAATAGAAAAGCTACCCCATATGGTGCGGGCGGGGTGTATCCAGCCACATATGGTGTGGGAGATAAACTAACCCGACAAACAATTCAAGTTGTTCACAATGGTGGTACATTCACAGCAAAGTTTCCTGATCTATTCAGTAACTATAAGGTGCCGCCGGTAACAGCGGACAAAGTAGTAAAAGACTGGTTGACAAATCCAATGCAGTTTTGGCAGAACCAGTTAAACTTTGCAGTGTGGTGTGCATCAGCCGGCTGCGGCGTGTCCTCCCAGGACCACCTCGAGGCTGGGATTCCACTCGTGAAAGCTCTCTACACCTTTCACCTTTATTACACAGTGCGTCGCCTATTAGCAGAACTGCAAGCGCCTCTACCTCAGGATCATGCCTATGACCCCGATAATAATACATATGACAAGAGGGCATATGAGAGACTCTGCACTAACTTTGGTGTTCAACCAAACACAGACTGGCGCCAGAAGACAACCGTAGCTAATAGTGGCCTTGGTATCTTATATGCACATGATGCGTATGGTTACGGAAGTGTCGTCAAGTTTGCTGGTCGAAACGTTCGTTATGACCCTACACGAATGGCCTTTGAGGCGGAAAAGGATACAAAGCCAGGTTTTGCTCACGCGAAAAACCTACAATCCTTTCAGGAGAGAATGGGTGCTGTTTTACATCTAGCACAGGGACCTGAAGCAGACGAGGCCTGGAGTACCTTCATACTGGACACGTCTGAGGGTTTTACACAAACCGGCATTGAGCAAATTAACGACAGCATCAGGACCTATGTATGGGCCATTCTTGAGGCTCAGGCGCAGACACGCTCAGAGATACTAGGTGTTGGAAGGTCCTTTGATGCTCAAAAGCAATTTCAGGTCAACGTTGAGGATGCCATCAACTCCCCAGTGGATATTCCGTCATCTATCCGACGGTATCAGAACGTCCTCCAGAATGCCTCTTCAAAGGTTGATTACGTGTTTGGAACGGGCCTGTACATGGCTCCATCAGATATGAGCCTCGCCATTGGAGACGTTGCTGGGTACAACAATCTGATTACTATCGCAACTGAGGAGCAGCAGATCGGCAGCAATATTGATGTCAACGCGGTTCCAGTTGTTCCAGATAGAGGAAGCTTTGACCCTCCGCCAGATACAGATACAGATATGGAACTCTCCTCTCCAGGGCCCGCCCCTATGGCCGAGACTGGTCTGCGTGGGGCGCACGAGGATGAGAAAACCGCTCTTATTATAGGCGGAATCGCTATAGGCTTAGCTGTGCTTTGGTTTGCTACGTAGTAAGTCACGGAGTATCAGGAGGATAACTCCTCCCACCGCCACAACTGCGGCCCATACATGTTCTGCCATCCAACCAGCCACCTTTGCAGCTGACGTAAGCAGCCATGATACGATGGAGCCAATGATTCCTGGAAGGGCAGCTGCTGCCTTACCGGCTAGGCCCTTCAGGACGTTTGCCAAGGAGTTCAGCTGTTTTTTAATCCATTCCTTTACACCGGGCTTATCAGGTGGTGTCGGCGTTGGTGCCGGGGTTGGACTAGTGCTCCCTCCGCCCCTCAAAGCAACTACAACGGGATTGCCAATGCAATCGCAGTGAGTATGGAGGCGATTGTTATACCCTGCTCTCGGAACAGAGTGCGTACACGCTCAGCTAGTGTTGTGTCCTCGTTAAGAAGTCTGTTGATCGTTTCCCTGATGCGATTAATTTGGGTCCTTAGACGGTTACGGTTTTCAGAGGCGGCCTCAATATGGGCACTCCGCAGGTCCTGCATCTCTGCAAGCTCATTTGCTTGGAATCTCCATGCTCGACTATCACCCCTCCCTTCCTCCTCCAGGCCTGCCATTTTAGCTTCCCGCTGTTTTATATCCCTTTCTAACTCAGTTATCTTAGCTAGGTTGTTGACCAGCTCACCCCTCTGGGTCTGCATAGCCTTATCAAGCCCTATAAGCTCTCTGAGGGGTAGTTCGTTGTCTGTTTGTGTACCTAGGTCTTGGATGGTGTTATGAACGTCCTCTATGAAGCTTGTTTCTTCCACACCACCTTGCTCTGTCACGGCTTCAGGACCCCTCATTTCTAATTTCTCTGCGGCTTTAGCAGCTGCTTGGTCAACGCCTTGGAGGGCTGTTGCTTCCTTTTGTGACACCACTTGTGAGGACCACTCAGTGAACCCCAAACCATCACGAACAACCTTAGCCCCCCCTCTACTTTTACCTATTGTTCCAAGTGAAAGCGGGGCTTTAGTACGATAATTTGTAATACTTAAGTCAGGGTAGTCCTTCAAACGTAACTGTCCTCTAACAAGTTCAAACTTTGTATAATCGCGGCCGGGGGAGGTGTGTGGCCTTTTTCAGCTAATGCATCGTAATAATCATTGACAGCGCCTATAACGAGTCGGCCTTCCGGTGGTATAGACCGATCCATCCCAATGTCCCCTTCTGTAACAGGTGGGAGAGTGGCCTCTGGGAGAGTCTCCTCATCATCAAAGTTAGTGTCATTCCTCTCCCACCCCCCCTCCTCCTCTGGATCGTCAAATGCTGGGTTATCAAACTCCATGTCTGTGTGTTAAAGATATAATTGTAATTAAACATTCAACATGACGAGTACTTACGGACGCAAACTAAACCCACACCGCCGGATACGCGAACCCCTTGGGGTAAAGGGCGTGCGACAATCTGTATGCGTTACAAACAATCCAAGCACTATTGACCAGAACCAACAACTGCTGGTTCGCTTCCCCAATCTAGGCGCAGACGACGTCATTGTTTCAGGGACAGCACGGCTGGCCTTTACAATCACGCTGACCTCGACTGATGTTAACCGCAGCGTTGTGCAAAACCTGGGCCGCGCCGTGGTTAAAAAATTGACAATCAAGATTTCTGGCAATGAGGTCATGTCTATTGATGACAGCGATGTGTACCACTGTTACCACGACTTGTGGCGGACTGCACAGGAGAGACAGGGCCTCCAGTATCAGGGCATTGACACATCAGATGACAGAAACGCAACTAAGATACGAGTGGGGGCAGGAGACAAGGTTGATACCGAGGAAGAGGACAAGGCCGTAGCCGATGTGTATGGTAACAGGTTCTACGTTCCGCTTGATTTTGAACTCCTCGAGAGCCACATGCCATTCTACCAAAGTGCGCTTAGTGACAGACTGGAATACGAGCTCACATTCAACGACTACAACCGCGTGATTCACGCAAGGCGGCGACACCGCTGCAAGCTACAAAATTGATGGCATCTCGCTGGAGTATGACATGGTTACCCACACAGAGTTGGCCCGCATGATACGCACACAGTACACAAGTCGGCTCTCGATTCTGTATGACCGTGTGCTTCGTCACAGGAAGCTTGTATACAATAAAAGAGATACACTGTGGAACATCAACCTGAACGTGCCGGCTCGCAGCATGAAGGGCATCCTACTGCTCTTTGAAGACCCGACCAACGCCTCATACGCCAGGGAAAACAGAGTCGTTCTACAACCCAAAGATAACGAAGGTCGAGGTGACCATTGAGGGCATCCCCAATCAGCTCTATGCCCAGGGCATGCGTGGCTACCAGCAGTGGGACGAGGTGAAGAAGGCCTGTGCAGCAACGAGTAAACGAGACCCCAGTGTAGCAATAGCATTAAAAGACCTGTCATTGTCAGACGTTTCCCTAGGAGAGTACCTAACCACCAAGTATGCTCTGTGGCTCGACTTAAGGACGAGTGATGACGACCAGCTGCACGGTAGTGGCAGGGCTGTGGAGAATGCGTCTGAGGGCATCACCATACAGATCACAAAAAAGGCAGAGGCGGCGGGCACATTGAACGTTTATATGTATATTGTAATGGATGCACAGCTTAACATTAAAGATGGCAGGTTCGTCAGCGCAGTCTACTAAGTTTACATTTCCAGATGGTCCCTGTTCGGCAATTGTTTGTGGGCAGACAGGATGTGGGAAAACCGCATTCATCCTCGACCTACTTGAAGGGCCCTTCTTTGGTGCCTTCGAGCATATTGTAATCCTCTGCCCTACCATACGTTTCAACGAGGCCTATCAGACGCGGTCATGTGTGTGGGATGATTCAGAGGTGTACGTGGTTGATCCAGGGGAGCGGCTCCATGACCGCCTGAGGGCTTTCTACCATTGTTTTAAGGGTGAGCCAACCCTGTACATTATTGATGACTGTTCGGCAACAAAGGCCCTAACCAAGAAGAAAGACATGTTATCCGAACTGACCTTTAGCGGCCGCCATGCGCAGCAAAGTGTCTGGGTCCTCACCCAAAAGTACAACTCTGTGCTGAAGGACGTACGTGAGCAGACTCGCTGGATGGTGCTCTTTCACACCAAGGACCGTGACTCGTTTGAAGACGCCTTACGTGAAAATGATGTAATTCCAACAAAGGAGGAACGAGCCACAGTACGCCAACTACTAGCAAAGACCAAGCACACAAAACTGCTGCTGAAGACTGATCAGCCTACTGCATTTGCCGTCGATTAAAGTGATATTGGCCTTGATAGCAGCCGCTGCCTCAGTAATCAATTTAGGTTTCTTCATCTGGGTAGCGGTGCAGTATTTTGAAGCTCGAAGGCGTATACGTATATTCATGGATCCTGATACCATTATTGATAAACTCCTTGAACAGGACTCGACTGGCTTAGCAGAGACAAAGTCTGGGGGAGCGGAACCTAGTTGCACACCTGGTGTAGATATGTCTTCTAAGAGAGATAGGCTTGTTGCCGTCATAGCCGGCGGTCAGGCCCGTCAGTACCTTGGTTTGAAGCGCCTTACAATTGACCAGGTTGAATCAATGTCTGATGAAGAGATCATAAAGCTGTATGTGAAATACGAGGCTCGGCTAGGTGCCAGCATGACACGTACTCTAGGTCAGACACTGCTACAGCTGTACTCAGGTATTGCTTGTATGTTTCTACCAATCCCACCAGAACACCAGCCAAGGCTAATTACTGACCTCGAGACGGACCCGTTTGTTGGACACGCGCTAAGCACTGCCACTTGTGAGCTATATCATCACTATGGTATGTTTTTAGCTCCCTTAACTGCGGCTTTAACAACAGTTAAGCACTGTCAATTTGGAAAAAAAACAAGCACCGAAAAACAACAGGGGCCGGTGGAGAGGAAGACACCACTTCCTTGCTATAGTATGTGTTTAACTCTGATACAGCATGTGCTTAACTCCGCTATAGCATGTGCTTAACTCCGCTATAACAGGTGCTTATTAAGAGCTGTCAATTGGACAAATAAATTTAGTAAGTAAACATGGAAGAAACGAACACGAATCAAGGGGAGACAACACCGGTGGAGATAACGTCAGTGACAAAAAACGCTAAAAGGGTTGCGGCAGGACGAAAGGGTGCTGCAGCTCGAAAAGCCAATCAAAATAAGCTTCTGAGAGAGCTCCGAGAGGCTAAGGCAGCGCTTGCGGATGGTAGAGACGAAGCTGTCGAGCCAATATCAACGAGCAAACCTATGGAAAGGTGGACGTGGCCAACATGGGCTGTGCCTTTAGTTGTCGGTGGTGTTGGCGTGTTGGCATTGTATTGCTACAGGCACCAGATGGTAGCCTCACACCCTAAACAGGTTGTGGTACAAAAGCCTCCAGACGCTCATTTAAAGGATCCGTTTTATATGGAATAAGATGACAACACCAATTACTGATGGAAAAATACTCGTAAACGCTCTGTACCACAGTGTAGTTGTTTCCGGTATTTCAATAGGCTATGCCAAGCTTGCTAAGATGGCTCTGGGTGGTAGGGTGCCACGTCTTGATTGCACCCCACGGGACCTGGCTATGGCTGTTGTCGATGTATCACTAGCTATGGCCACAAAGGATATGCTAATTAAACAAGGAATCTTACCAGTTGATATACTGAAGTAATGGCCACACTCGCGCTACTTGTGGGGGGTGCTCTTGTTAACGCCCTTGCATTCTCTGGGAGCAACTTTTTATTCTCTAAATTACGAGGCAGCCAAGTGGACGCGGAACGTAAACGCCATGATATGGCAATTAAGCAGCTTCAATATGCTCAGGCAGCATCGGCCAAGAAGAGAACTGAGCGCTTAGACTTCATCAATGAGCAACTACGCCGCCAGGGACATGCCGAGCATACTTTTAGGGATGCGGACGAGGCTATGCGTGAGTACTCCCTGATTACGAATAAAACCATCGACCCGTTGGGCTCTGAGCCGCAACTTTCAGACTTCTACGAGCCCTCAGATGAACAGAGGGGGCGTGAGGTGGCGTTCATTATACTGGGTATGGCTGCGACTGGGCTGGTTGCATACAGGCTTGCTAAGTAGGTCATTTGGAGACTCGAACGTTTTACTGTATATGGATCGTGCATGCAAAATATCTACTATAGTCCTAAGGGATACTGGAAAGGCATTACAGCTATCAAGAAGCTTGCAACAGAAGCGAGGGTTTCTGAGGAAGTTGCCAGGGGGTGGCTAACAAAGCAAGCTATATGGCAAATCTACCTGCCGGTGCCAAAACACATTCCCAGGCCAAAGTTTGATGTCTCTGTCCCTAATGAGGTTCACCAAGCCGATCTCTTATTTCTTCCTCATGACGTTGTGAAGCGCCGGACTTACAAGTATGCCCTAACATTGGTTGATGTGGCCTCACGCTACAAAGCGGCTGAGCCATTGACTACAAAAGAGGCTAAGGAGGTCGCAGGTGCACTTGAGAGGATATACAAACGAGGGCCGCTGCATTGGCCTAAACTTCTTCAGGTGGACCCCGGACGGGAGTTTATGGGTGCAGCGAATCAGCTGTTAGTAAAACATGGAGTATCAGTCAGGCGTGGCCGTGTGAATATCCATCGAGACCAGGGTATAGTGGAACGCTTTAACCGAACCCTTGCTGAACGACTCTTTGGTCACCAGTATGCCGTAGAGTTAAGGGATACTGGAAAACGATCGACTGAGTGGGTTTCTCGACTGCAGGCTGTAGTCTCTGCGATAAATAATGAGGTGACCCGCTTGACTGGAAAAAAACCTAAATATGCTATAAAGGCAAAACGAGTTGCACAAAAGCCCTCTGCAGTCGTACCAGGGCGCCCTCTGGGGGTTAAAGAGCAAAAGCTTCCCTCGGATGTTGGCGTTCGCTACCTCTACCAGCCTTGTGAGGCAGAGCAAGACCACCGGCGGCGGGCCACTGACCCTGTGTGGTCGCTCAATGTTTACCCGATTGGAAGCTCTGTCACTAAATCTGGTGAGCCTGTACTATACTATTTGCTGGATGGACCGCCCCGTGGCTTTGTTAAGGAGGAGCTGCTTGTTGTGCCGCCAGATACCCAGTTACCACCAGATGGTATTACCAATTAGACTAATAGATATCTATATATATAACAATGGTAGTATTTGACAATAAGTGCCCATGGATATTGCTCGGAAAGAAAGTCCCCTGTAACAGGCCCTGTACGCAAGAGCAAGAGTTTTGTAACTTACACAGATATAAGATAAAACATGGTGTCATTAATCGTCTTTGTACGGGTTGTCAGAAGGCTATAAAAAATAATAAGGTAGGATTGTGCATGGATTGTGGGTTCGATAAAGTCAACCACAGTCGTCTTCGTCTTGCCCAAAAGATTGTTTCACAACGGCCTATAGCTGGGGACACTGACTTGCCAGTCGGCGCCACTGAACGGGGATTCCCCACTGTATAAAAATAGAAATCTTGTGGCGCTGTCAACAACATGGTTTGGCGGCTATGTGCGACGAAGCTTGGCACCTTGTCAGAGACGGGTGTTTACTGCATAGGTCAAAGTCCGCTCGCTGTATTGTTGTTGCCTTTTGTGTATCAACGAATTCCCTTTTAGACTAATGGAACTGTATAGTAAACATGACTCATAATCAGCGAGCACGTGAAGCCCAAAATGATTATGTTTCAATTCACGGTTTTAAGCCTCCTTATCCACACTCTAAGGTTGCACTCAAAGCACTCCAAGTGCGTAATGAATATGACCGTACATACAAGGAGATGTTTGCTAGATTAAAGGCTGAGGTGGCACTCATCCCTGTCCCCACTGCTGCCCCATGCAGACCAGTCCCTGCCCCACGCAGACCTGTCCCTGCCCCACGCATCCCCACTGCTGCCCCACGCAGACCAGTCTCTGCCCCACGCATCCCCACAACCCAGTCCCCAGTCCCCACAGCGCGTCTTGCCTTCAAGAAGACTAAGTGGGCTGTTAAAAACTATTTGCGTGGATGGGTGATGAACGTTCCTGAGTCTCACCCCCTTAGCTCGGACCTTATGATGTTCTTTAAGGGCATGGGTCGGAAGATGCATAAAGTTTTGACTGGTGAGCTGGAAGAGCTAGGTGGAATCAAGTGTCAGTTTGCCCTTAAGGAAAGACTCTCCAAGCACTCAGATGATGACAGTACTGAGTATTTTGAGCCTGTGTTGCGTAATAAGCAGCAGGTGGTTTTCTCCTCAGAAGATATTAACGATGAGCTGGACCAGTGCAATGCTAATATCCAAGAGCGGTTGGAGAAGTGGACCAACCAAGGTTCTGGCTGGGAGTTTCAGGCGGTCACAACTCTGTGGATTGATATTGCCAACTACCAGCCATTGAAAGGTGGCTCCTACCTGAAACTGCCGAGAAAGCTGGCGGTAAAGAAGGCAATTAGAAACGTATAAAAAACACAAATGACCCACACTGCGTTCTATATTCCATTGAAGCGGCTCTGCACCCGGTTGCCAAGAACCCGCAGCGACCATCGAAATATAACATTAAGCCGCTCTTAAGACTCTTAGAAGGAAAAGGCGTGGACTATCCAACACCTATCTCGCAGATTGAGAAGATAGAAAAAACATGCTAAAGTAGGCGGCTTGAATGTCTTTGGCTGGGATGGAAAGGCCACCATCGTTCACCGTATCAGCAGACAGCCTGGTCCATGTATAAACCTCATGCTGATTGAGGAGGACGGTAGGTTTCATTACACGCAGATCGAAGACCTGAACCGCCTGCTGTATGACCAGAGTAAGTACGAGCACCGCAAGTTCTTCTGCGAGCGATGCTTGCATGGATACACCACTGAGAAACTGCTCCTGGCGCACAAACCTGAGTGCATGGGTATCGGGCAGACTGCTGTGCGAGTTGACATGCCTGAGGAAGGGAAGAACATATTATCCTTCCAGAACTGGCAGAAACAGCTTGCTGCCCCCTATCTTATCTATGCCGACTTTGAGGCGCTCACAGTGAAGCTTCCGGGACCTGCGCCTAATCCTGGTAAGAGCAACACGCAGAGAACACAGGAGCATGAGCCATGTGGTTACGGCTATGTGGTTGTCCGATGTGATGGGCAGACAGAACCCCCTGTGGTTTATAGAGGAAGCGATGTTGTGGAGAAGTTCTTACAGGCTCTGCAGCAGGAAGGAGCAAAAGATCAAAGCAGTTCTGTCCAAGCCTGTCCCTATGCGGATGACTCGGGAGGGTAGAAGGGCACATAAGGCTGCAACTCACTGTCATGTGTGCAAGAAAAAACGGCTGTGACTCTGTTCGCGATCACTGCCATATAACAGGCTTGTACAGAGGGCCAGCCCATAACGTGTGTAACCTGAAACTTCGGCTGAGTCCCAAGACAACACCCATCCCTGTGGTGTTCCATAACCTGCGGGGCTACGACTCCCATCTCTTGATGCAGGGTATAAGCAAAGTGGAGGGCAATATCAACTGCATCCCAAATAACATGGAGAAGTATATCTCCCTGTCGGTCGGACAGTTGCGCTTCATTGACAGTGCACAGTTCCTCCTAGCCTCTCTTGACAAGCTTGTGTCTGCTAACAACCCAGATGCCTTTGCTGCGACGGCGGAATACGAGCCAAACCAGATGAAGCGGCGCTTGCTGCTGCGTAAGGGAGTGTATCCTTATGAGTTCATGGATGGCTGGGATAAGTTTGATGCTCCACTGCCGCCGATCCATGATTTCTACAGCAAGCTCTCTGAACAGGGTATATTTGCTGCAGACTATGAACACGCCCAGAAAGTCTGGAACGCGTTCGGTTGTAAAAACATGGGGGACTACCATGACCTTTACTTACGCACGGATGTACTGCTCCTGGCCGATGTGTTTGAAATATTCCGCAAAACCTGTCTTAAGCAATACGGGTTGGATCCGGCCCACTACTATACCAGCCCCGGTTTGTCGTGGGATGCGCTTCTTAAGAGCACAGGGGTGAAACTCGAGCTTCTCACCGATTATGACAAGCACCTATTTATTGAGAAGGGGCTGCGCGGTGGGATAAGCATGGTATCACATCGCCACGCTAAAGCGAACAACCCATACGTGGAGGGCTTTGAGCAGGATAAGCCAGCGAGCTATATCCAGTACCTCGATGCCAACAACCTGTATGGGTGGGCGATGAGCCAAGCCCTACTTACTTCGGGTATTGAGTGGGTGGAACGGCCTGAGAACCTAGAGATCCAGGACCATCCTGATGATGCTGAAATGGGGTATATACTTGAGGTTGACTTTGAGTATCCTGCTGCGCTTCATGACGAACACAACGATTACCCCCTAGCGCCGGAGTGGCTTCTTGTGCAAAATGAGTGGTTGTCAGACTACCAGAAAGATCTCCTAGGTGCATTGGGGAGCATCGGAAATGGAGTTGAAAAGCTGGTGCCCAACCTGAGGAACAAGGAGAAGTATGTGGTACACTACAGGAACCTCAAGCTATATCTGTCTTTGGGGTTGAGACTCACCAAGATTCATCGTGCACTTGTCTTTGACCAGAGTCCATGGATGGAGCCTTACATAAGGATGAATACAGATCTGCGCAAGGCCGCCAACAGCGACTTTGAGAAGGATCTCTATAAACTTATGAATAACTCCGTCTTTGGTAAAACGATGGAGAATCTCCGGAGGCGAGTCGACGTTAAGATTGTGCGCTCATCGGAAAAAGAAAAAATACGTTGGCTTGTGGCCAGCCCCGCCTATGCTCGACAAAAAGTGTTTGACGATGATCTAGCTGCCCTGCATATGCACAAGACTCGCTTAGTGCTGAACCGCCCGGTCTACGTTGGCATGTGCATTCTGGACCTCTCCAAGCACTTGATGTATGACTTTTACTACAATACCATGAAGGCTAGATATGACAGTAATATTAACCTGCTTTACACAGACACAGACTCGCTGCTGCTTGAGATCCGTACCACTGACGTCTATGCTGATATGAGGGAAGATGGGTATCTCTTTGACACTAGTAACTTTGACCCTTCTCATGCCCTACACAGTGACAAAAACAAAAAGGTTCTGGGTAAGATGAAGGATGAGTGCGCTGGCGTGCCCATCAAGGAGTACGTTGGTTTGCGCCCTAAGATGTACTCTATCCTGATGTCTGATGAGGGCGAGATAAAAAGAGCTAAGGGTGTGAAGAAGGTGGTGGTGAAGAAGCATCTACGACACGCTCAGTACGTGGAGTCACTGTTCGACCAGAAGCAGTTTCGCCACGGAATGAACATGCTCAGGAGTGACTGCCATAAAATATATGGGCTCCACGTTAACAAGGTGTCTCTCTCCCCCTTTGACTCAAAGCGGTGGATAGCTCCAGGTGGTGTAGACACTCTGGCCTATGGGCACGAGTCGATATGTTGAACATATGAGGGCTGAGGTATAGAATGAGCACCGATGAACATATTGGGGTGGCCGAGCTGCAAGCAGATGTGGAACATATATGGGAGGAGAAGGTGGACCTTGAGAATGATGTGAGGGATTTGGAATCAAAGTATGAGGACCTTTTGGAGCGCGTGAGTCGTTTAGAAGAGCTTATTCCTCAGGGTCCTGGTGTAGAGGAGAAGGTGAGGGAATTGGAATCGAAGTATGAGGACCTTTTGGAGCGTGTGAGTCGTTTAGAAGAGCTTATTCCTCAGAGTCCTGTTGTAGATGGTTGACATTGCTGTCGCCCTCTTTAGTGGGCCTATACCATAGGGGCTGGAAGGGCTGGGCTCATGTGGTGGGGGGAGGTGCGAGCGGTTCGCTGGCTCATGTGAGTCACCCTGTATATGTGTGTTTTCTGGGTTGCACCATATGAGATAGGTGTGTCATAATCATATGAGACTGGTGTGCCAGTACCGCTCGCACATGTGAGTCAGCCTGTGCTGTGTGTGTTTTCTGGGTTGCACCATATGAGATAGGTGTGTCATAATCATATGAGACTGGTGTGCCAGAACCGATACTCCCTATACTACTCATCCAATGTAATATGTGGTTAAACTACTTACTACTACACATATGGCAATTACACGCTTACACAAAAAAGTGTCTCACTTCTCCCCTCCTACAATGAACTGATTTCAAACACATCCATCAATATATGGTTTAAACGACAATTTTCTCGCCATATTGGACTAGATGATGCAGTAGCAATAGAAACGTTGTGCTCCATCTTACCTCTGAAGATCTCAAGACGACTGAATCTTCAACAGGTCTGGCTCCTATTACCTGGACACTGGGACTCTCTGCATTCGCTATGAGGACGTTGTGGTCCGTACATGGTGTGATCCGTGTTGTTTCCACATAAACACGCGTAGCCGGCCTGGAAACCATAGACCAAGTAATACTGATAGGTCAGATCAAAACAAATAAGTCACAAGGAAGAGATTGTTAATTTACGGCATCTTATCACCTCCAATCCTGCAAACACATCACCTCTTCGTATGAGGCATTCGTTGAGGCACCAGTCAACCGTCATGTTGGATTTATGTCTGTAGACAATCCCAGTCAGAATTTTAGGGTCGCTTTCATTGAAGCATCCAACGCGTTCTATGACTGAACAAGCAAGTGTATTGGATGAAAACGTTCTACAGTGACATGAAAGAAACCAATGTTAGCTCACTCTTATATGATCCTTCTGCTTATGCACTCTATAACTCTTTCGTACGACCGTCTCTCTCTTACTGATAAGTAAATCTTACAAGAGGTGTTTTCCAGCTGCATATCATTCTTATCAACATTGATGTCAATCATCATGGACATGTGTCTACATCACTCTTTCTCTTTAGAAATATCATTTTGTGATCAGAGATAGCTATGTTAATCCGATGGTCAAGGGTGCCCTGCACATTCCATTCGGTCGAGTGTATGTTTTTATAATTTTCTAACAAATTAAAATGATACAAGTGCCCTCAACACCCACCCCACCTACCCGCACCGCCCACTTTCCTGCTGCTCCAAGTATGTGACGCCAGCATATCGAGTCTCGCTGCAGCGAGCCGGGTATTGTGTGTTCATGCTGGTTTGACTTTAACGTCCCATTGAAATCTTCTTCTGCGCCTCAACTTAATTATGCACCTACCCCATACCCTTCCCACTATAGTAGTCCGGGTCCTTTGATAGTTCTATTTCGAGAAAGCACACCAATAATTTGACATAAAATCTGTCCATGGTGATTAGAGCATAATCAGATGAGATTGTAACTATAGTTATATACTAAGTGCTTGCGTGATAACAGTACCTACACTAAAATATCTTATCACTGTATACATGCCGTGCGACTCAAACTGTACAATTAATGTTGAACTGTATCGAGATGTGTTGAACGAGATAATGTCGTTAATTGCGCTTAAGAATGATGTTGAATATGTTGTCATTGGTGGTGATTTTAATACTGACCTACGCAGGGATAAGTCAAGGCACACTACGCTGCTTAATACATTTTGTGAGGTCAAAAGTATGAAATTTGGATTATTGAGCTCATGTTCAACTGTGAATTGTACTTATGAACATTCATTTTCGTTTGTTACCTCTTGTATTGACCACTTCATTGTTTCGGATAATATGTTCCATTGCATTACCGATTATCATTGCTTACATGAAGGTCATAACCTGTTAGACCACAGTCCAGTAATTTTAGTGCTTAAAATTCCTGTCGAATATGTGCCCATGCAGGGCAAAGTAGTGAATACTTTGTAATCTTGGAAATGTACTAATTCATCTAACATTGAGGCGTTCAAAGGTCATTTCATTGATTTACTTGCTGATATAGAGTTGCCATACGAAGCA
The DNA here is from genome assembly GCA_034190875.2 of Urechis unicinctus. Lineage (NCBI taxonomy): Eukaryota > Metazoa > Annelida > Polychaeta > Xenopneusta > Urechidae > Urechis > Urechis unicinctus. Next base: position 5,454,918 of record CM067352.1, on the reverse strand, counting down.
CTGCAATGTAAAGACGCGCACTGTACTGACCATGCCGACGTAGTTATTTATTATCACAAAGCAATCCTTAATGCATGTATATTAGCGGCACAAACGGCTATTCCTTCTGTAATACGAAAGTCTAAGACAGGCTGGAAAACTCTAGTCAATCCTTATAAGGAGCCGTCAATATTTTGACATCATTTATGGGTCGACAGCGAAAGGGCAATTGTGGGATGGATGAAGGAGATTATGATAAAGACCAAACGCGAATATAAAAGAATTTCGAGATGGGATGTCAAGAATCAGGTTTAATTGTCGGTAGAATGCATGGCGGAAGCTTTAACAACCGATAGAAGACGTGGTGCACTCCTTCCTCTCACAGTCACTGCTGCCGTGCAGAATACGCACAAGAATACGATGTATTGTTCAATACTGAAAAAAAGTATGTTGCTGCGCTACAATATTCCACAATGTTAAACCAAGCTCGAATTACGGCTGAATGGAGCCATTTTACAAAACTTCTCTAAGGTTGTTCATCTAAGCGGTTATATTGGTCATGAAAATAACGATGCGAATATTGACAAGGCTGTAGGAGAATTGTTTTATCGTACTAAAATTCTGATGTCCAGATTCGGCCTTCGCCGCACCGACGTCCGCACTAGGCTATTTGACATCTGCTGTACAAGCTTCTATGGTAGTCATTTATGGAAACTGGATTTAAAGTCACTTAAAGTCATTTAAAGAAAAAAATAGTGTTGCTTGGTGAAAGTGTGTAAGGAGAGTTCTTAAGAGACTGTTCAGCTTCATATTGGAACGAGGTTGCCTAGCAAGCTGCTTGGCAACCGCACCTTGGAATGTTTAGTTTTCAGACTTTCAGTCGCTACGCGGCGATGTGGTCTCAGAAAAAAGATCCTCACTTCGGCAGTCGCCATTTATGTTGTCGGACATTACCCTTCCTGCTTGTCGGTCTTATGAGTGCACATTGATGACAACATCTTGAATGAGTGAAGATTAAATGAAATCTACATTATGTAACTAAAGCAGAAGAAAACACATCGATAGCGTGGTAAGTTCAGAGCGCGTTATGATTTACAGCTACAATCGTGTGGTTCATGGTTTTAGGGAGGCACCGTTTTCAATTGAACGACATAACTGAATAAAGCAGATTTCCACAGTAGATCATGATTATTTCCAGTCAAATAATAATGTAAAACTTATCAACATAATTTCCATCATGTAAACTCTGCGGCACAAAGTAGTTGTCATTACTTACGTCTGCGTTAATCGTAGTAATGTTATAAGGAAATGATCCCTGGTTGACTTACATGGGGGTGAACAGTCTCTTTAATAGAAGAACGAGGTCTTGTTGTTATCGCTGCTTGTAGGCAGACCAGATATACGTACTCGTTTTGTTAATTTTGGGGTTAAATGAACTGTAAGTAACAACCCAAAAGTTGCTAATATGCTCACTAATGTAAGCTCATCTGTCGTATCGAATAATGTCAGATCATGTCTGTCATTACTAGATTTAGACTACCCACAACTAAGTTCAATTAATGAAGGTATCCTTAAAAATGTACAAGAACTGTGTTTAAAGAATAATGAAGTATTATCAGAAGACAGGGCGACAATATGCGCTTTGCAAGAACTGTGTCAGCAGCGCGATGGCATTTAGTTAACTTCTCTAAGACTGCAAGAGAAAGATGAGCTTCTTGTGTTTCTATGTACAAACTAATTGGTACTCATGTAATTCTTTTTTCATATTGCTTAATTAATTAATCTTTTTGTAAACCTCGATTTGCGAATAAATGATATATATATATAAATATATATATAGATATACATATATATAGAGAGATATATATAGATATATATAGAGATAAAGAGATAGATAGATATATAAAAGATATATAGATATAAAGATATATAGATATAAATATATATATATATATATATATATGAATATATATATATATATATATATATATATATATATATATATATATATATATATATATATATATATATATATATATATATATATATATATATATGTTAATACATTGGTTTCGACGACAATCTCTGACCTTCACCAGATCTGCTTTCCTGGGATCAGGTAGGCGGCGCGCCTGTGCATCTGCCAAGGCAGCAGTAGTAGAGAAGGTGTAAAACTGTGGTCAAGAAACTTGATGGAACCTTTGAAATCGTCGTGTGCAACCAACCTATATTCTTGATTTCTTGTTTTGATGCTCCGTGCCGCTGTTTTCATTAGTACATCGCCTGTGGCTCTATGGATGGACGTATGTTCAAACTTTGCATAATGCTAGATGACGCACAGTATTTAGTCAAAAGTCCGTTGGCAATTTCAAGGGTCTCCGACACGGGAGCATGCGTTCCTGACGGCCCTGTTTTAAAATGAGTTAAGTGAACTGACTGATACAATGTTGTGCAGTAAACTATTCAATGGGGTCAAAATGTGCAAATGAACATGACTAAAGGCCAGCGTAGAAACTCTGTTCGCGGCTATATATCGTATTGTCTTGACCGGGCAGTGGGCAGAGAGACACCTTGTTGACATGCTGGCCATATATTCTGTAGCCTGTACTAAGCAGCATGTTCATCCCATGGCAAAACTGTTTCTTCCTGAACAGGGACTTCATGTATTAGTCGTGGTGTAGGTACTTCTTCCCCACAATCTTTTTCAAGATAGCCTGTTTTTGGTCAGGGCTACAACTTTATATGGCTACCTTATGGGTCGGGTTCAGAATTTCAACAAATGCTTGTAACCTGCATCTCCCTCCAACTGACAAGCTGTTTAAGACCTCTCACAAAATCTCCCAGTCCATTCTGCAACATCTTCTCCACTCGTCTCGGGCTTAAAGATTTCTCTAACATGCTCGTCCTCACATACTCTCGATGAAAGGATAACAATGAGTAAATATAGCGGAAAGTAGTCAGCTAGAGCTTGCCGAAATTCGGCACAACAGTAAGCCCATCGTCTAATATCTGCCATTGATGAACACAATATCTCTCAGATAGCTTATAAGTTAAATATATGAAGAAAATTTGGAAGGAAAATGAATACGCTGGATGGAGGTATATGATTTTTAAATTTTTGCTAGTATAGATGATTTTGTAAAAAAGCTAGGAGCAATTCTTCGTGAGTCAACGAATGGCTGGACGCTAGAATTTGATTTGATTTGATTTCTTAGCCGTATATTTTCTATAAAAGTGAAGTTTAAACCTTGATGAGACAAAACCAACCTTTATAAACGGTCTCAGAAGCAATAAACAAACGAAAAATTTCGCAAAAAACAGCGGGTTGGCCTTTTGTAGACTCAGAGATATATCGTCTGGTGGACCCCAGTCCACTAATGGTGGGCGGTTTGCCTACGGGAGGTTAGATTCAATCTTATATATTTAACATTTCTTTTCATTCCATTTTTTTCAAAAACTAAAGTAGCAACAAAGGCAACATTAGGTGAATATTTTTACTGATATATAAAATGTAAACAACAACAAATTCAATTACCATGGAGGTATAAGTTTATAAGCAACAGTCTGGTGTGCAAGCTGTGACTTGATTTCTGTTATGTTTCAAAGTATGTTGAATGCCTGATGGCTGAGTTCTTGCTGGTTTGCTATGTGCCAACCCTGCCCAAGACAGAAGCACCACCTCCAATGTGTGCAGATGCGATGAGACCAGATCCATGACAAGCCATTGAGGCACACCAGAGCAGGTTCTGCATGTATCAAGGCAAGTCCTAGGTGAGTGGAGGGTAGAGGAATCCTTGATAGTCTGGTGCTGGAAAGTTATCTCGTAATGTTGTAACAGCGCAGGCTGGTAACGGAACTCGTATCTTTTGTCAAAGATGTCCCCAGCACCAGCGAACAAACTGTATGCAGTATACCTGTAACCCCTGTAAAATAACCATGTGACATTGTTGATTTATCCATGCTCAAATATTTTTTGTCATACCAGTATCAATGAGTATAATTAAATAGTAAATAATGACTGCTTATCTGTAAGGCAAAACTTGCTCTGCCGAAGAAACGATAGTTTGCGAATAACCTGTGCCATACCATGTCTCTTCGTCGCTCTCCTGAAGTGATGAAATAACGAAATTTCCATCAGCCATTTCTCACTAATCGTAGTGCAGATTGCGCCTCGCAACAAAAACATTCCCGGACCTGACGTCACGCGGAGGCGATGAATTATTCATGAGCTTGTCGGCTCTATACGCCGAATTCATCTTTAAAGTCGAATTTCGATCAGAAAGCGCGCACTTTGACAATTGACACATAGACAGAATAGGTTATATTTCCTTTATCTGGCGAAAAAAATGACACTTTAAGCCATTCCAGTACCAATTACGACGTCAGGACCGATGATGTGACTGTTTGGTAAGATGACTCTTCAAGGTGAAACTCCTGGAGTTCTTCATAGTGTGCAGATCCCTCAGGTGGATTGTAATTTGTAACGTCCTCGTAACACGGGGCTACGGTTGGAATATCTTGTAGCGATGCGCTTGTGCGTGTATCTGTTTTGTCATCTCGTTTCAGTCTGAAAACAATACACACGGTAACATTGCATAGAGGAATACATGAACCACATAATCATGTTAGAATACATCTTGCTAACAGCCTCGGCAAGTATGTCCACTTAAAATGTCAGACTCGTAGAATTGTATTGCCTGTTGAATATCCGTACCTTATGCAGACACACAACAGGATTACGAGACAGGTTGTGAAGACTAAACTCATCACAGCCACACCGACGATCAAACCTGGTATCAAATATACCGCATTGTAGGATCACTTTAAGAGGGCATTGTCCCTGGACCTTAAATAGCATTGGTTTGGTTTTAGGGATCGCTGTTTACAAATTGAGTAGCAAAGGTGGATGAAGCAAATATAATAGATATTTGTCCAAAATTAATACAACCTAAGTTTTACAGACGCATTACGATACTGAAGATGAGTGTGAAGTAGAATGACCATTTTACCAGTTGTAAGCCTTTTCAGTCCTGCAATCTGCTGCAGCAGGCCACTGACTTGAACATCTGTAAACAGCACAATGACATGATGACAGAGTGTCCTAGGGTTGCATAAATAACCGTCGACACATAACTGGACACATACTATTATCGATTCAATAATCAACAAACAAACACATATAACTGCCTTAAAATGTTATTATCTGTGCAGTTGCACAATTTTTCCCCGACAAGTTCGTCTTCAGATGCATTCATCGTTATATGCATGTATTATGTTAATATTTTCTAGCTTGGGTTTGCGCCTGCCATGATGAATCATGTAAATTACCAACTTGAGCATGTGTGTAAATCCTGTTCCAAGTGATACCCTTTCTCACAGACACACTGATACAGTCCTGGTGTGTTGATACAGGTCTGGTCACACTGATGCGATCCTTCTGAACACTCGTCAACATCTGAAAATCATGTAACACACGTTGTTTAAAAAGACGCCGGCTGTTTTACTATAATACTAACGTTATGTGCAGAAGGCAAACGCACATAGAGCCGAAACTGAACAGTACCTCTACAACTGGCACCTTGCTCGTCATCAGGACGATATCCATCATGGCAGCTGCACTGGTATCCGCCAGGTAAATTTGTACAGGTGTGATCACACTGATGTGATCCTTCCCTACACTCGTCAATATCTATTTATCAAATGGCACCCTTATTATAGTAAAATATTTGCTGAGATGCGATTATACTGATGTAACGATGAGAATGACGATGCAACACAACAACAACTTAGACCCCAATCCTAACAGTACCTGTACAACTGGCCCCTTGCCCGTCATCGTGGCGATATCCATCATTGCAGCTGCACTGGTATCCGCCAGGTAGATTTGTACAAATCTGGTCGCAGGTATTCACGTAGGCACATTCATCTTTATCTGAAAATATTATCAATGTTCTATGCGGCAAACAAACAAATGATGACATCTGACTATAAATGCGATCTGCGTGTTGGCGGTTTACCTGTGCAGTTGTAAAGTTCCTCCCCGACAAGTTCATATCCTCTCATACAGCTACAGACGTAGGCACCATCGGTGTTGTTGCAGCTCTGATTGCATTTGTCTTTCCCAGTACTGCATTCGTCGATATCTTTAATAATATATAACAACTTATGCATATGTGCATTAGCGTCATTTCCAGCTTTGTACCTGCCGTGATTGATCAAGTATATTACCTGAACAGGAGTCGTGATTCAGTGTGTATCCTGAAGTACATTCACATTGGTATGCACCTGGCGTGTTGATACACTCGGCGTGATCCGTGCGACATAAGTCTTGTTCTTCTGTGCATTCGTTGACATCTGCAACAGTCGCAGGACATTAGCTCTAGTCAATGTCAATAACTGATTTTTCCCAGCTGAATATAAGATGGATGTCTGTATTTTCTTCATCAAACGTATAGACTACTTGGATGCCTTTCAAATATCAATACTTAACACGAAAAACTAACTGAAATAGAAAGCAGCACCAGGGTAATCCAAAGGAAAATAACGGACCGCAAGATCAAGTAATTTTACTGCCATGTTGAATGCGATTGTGTGTTATTTGACAGCTCATGTTTATATTCGTACGATTGCTGGCTTTATCCCTGTCATGATCACCCATGTACATTACCTGAACAGGAGCCTTGATTCATGGTGTATCCTGGTTTGCATTCACAGTGGTATGAACCTGGCGTGTTAATACACTCAAAGTTATCCATGCTACATAATGCTGGATCATCAATGCACTCGTTGACATCTGCAACAGATACCGCACAATCACTCTACAAGTTTACTTGTGCATATCTGATTTGCCTCAACAGTTTCCTACATCAAATACATAGCCCTTTGTGATGCATTTCAAATATCTGTACTTAAACACGAAAAACTAACTGAAATAGAGAACAGAATGAATGCAATCCGAAAGGAAATACAAGAGCACAAGCCAGAGCATTTTTGATGTCACAATAAATATGATATTTGACAACATTAACATATTTACATCAGCGTCATTTCTGGATTTGTACCTGTCTTGAATAATAGCGTCACTTACCAGAGCAGGAGCCTTGATTCAGGATATATCCTGATGTGCATTCACAGTGGTATGAACCTGGCGTGTTGATACACTCGAATTTATCAATGCTGCATAGGTCGTGATCTTCAGTGCACTCGTTGACATCTGAAGATGCACGACAATAGTTCTAGAAGATTACTTCTTAGTCTCAACAATCTGCCATGTAAGTTATTTGTCTGCGTTATCATTCGCATTCCCCTTTGTGATGCCATTACAATATCAGTACCAAAATTGCATTCCAACAAAAACTTAACATCATCGGAAAGAATAAATATGCCAAACATTAAATTATAAACCCACTTATGATTACTTGCCTTTCCACTTCCGCTGTTATGTGGCGAGCATTCATTGCAATATGTGGTCAAATTTGATCTACATTATAAAATATGGCATTAGTCCACACATAGTGGTTCATTTTCTATTTTTTACTTGCCCGTTTTACATTTAATAGGATTCCAATGCACCCATGCACATACGATTTTAACGCCAGTTTGCTGCCTATATTGGACCAGATTAAGCGGTTGCAATACAAACGCTGTGTTCTTGCTTATTACCTCTGTAGATATGCAGATGACCGGCACCACCACAGGTTTGCCTCATATCACCTGGACACTTGATTCTGCATTCGCTATCGGGAAGTTGTGATCCGTACTTTGTGTGGTTCGAGTTGTTTCCACATAGACACGCGTAGCCGGCCTGGGAACCATTGATAACACCCCTAATCCCCCAATAATACAGATAGATTAGATTAGAAAAAAAGTTACTGTTTATCAAGCTAATAACTCACCTCCAATCCTGCAAACGCATCACCTCTTTGTCTGAGGCATTCGTTGAGACACCACTCAACCGTCATGTTGCTTCTATGTCTGTAAATTATCCCAGAGAGAATGAAAGGGCGGCGATCTTGGAAACATCCCACACGTTCTGTGATTGAACAAGCCAGTGTTTTGGATGAATACGTTGTACAGCTACATGATATAGATCAACTTTAGATCACTCTGTAGACGGTGTTCACTTGCATTGTAGTAAATTTGTTAGCGAGGGTATAGTTGGTAGTTAATTCGGCAGATTCATGTCAACCAACAGCTTATACAAACCATGGTCGTAGTAAGTGATATCCACTATCACGTATTGTGTCGATACTCGTTTATTTACCCACGATCATATTTTACTCAAACGAGACTCATCATAAGTCTGAAAGGGATAAGAAAGGGAGAACTATTGTTCTGGGTGTACAAAGCGTTGATGTGAAACCGTCATCACTTGTTCAAGTCTTCAATTGATAAACAGTTACAAATTATACAATGGAATTAAAGAGACATTGAGAAGAAGCCATCCACGATCTGCCTAATTATTGTTTTTAAGATACAGATCTTAGTTGATACGTCAGCATTCACAATAATACAATCAGTTCACACAGGAGACGTAAGCGTGTCATATCGCCCGAGTATCACAATGCACTACTGAGCTCGGTTTCCGAGCTACTCAGATTCTGTCTTGTTCCTTACAGGAAGTTGTTGGGCGCCCCGATCGGTTACATATCCTGATGGGACCGGTCATGGTGGATAAGCTAACGAATCATCCCACGTGACATCACAGGTCTTATGGTGATCAGTATAGAAAGCATCAGTCATATTAAACGCATTCTTCTGACTTTTCTGTGCCAACAAAGCCACATTCAATACAGCTCCAAACGACAACAATGACCTGAATTTAGGGGTATTATTGAAACATCACCTCCCAAATGGCATATTTCAGCCACAATACACAATGTCTCCACATGCCGAATCCTGGGTTTGCCATCAAGCTGTACAATGATTCTATTCATCTATATACTTTTTAAGATGTAAAATTAAACGCCTGCAAACAACCCATAGGCACAATATGCACGCCTAAGTCTTTGCTTATGCATATCTAACACGATTGTTAACACTCGCGTTGTTGATCAGGAAGTAATGTTCAAAATATGCGGTTAGTTCTTTTATGGTCTGGGGTAGAGGGGTTGGGTTCATGGTGCGCTAAAGAGAATGGGTTCCCGTGGTGGCATGCAGGTAATGTTACTTCTATGTACGACATGGAAGTGACGTCTGTCCTCCACGAGCGTAGAAATGTTATCCTTATAGTTAGGCTACAAACCTCAATTAATCTTTTTTTTTAACGGGCGGGTGCATCCATATATCAATCCAGGGCGTGGATAAGATACACGAGGATTGAGTGATTTCTTTCAATGCCCAACGACTATTCCGACCAATAAAAAAAGAATCAATTTTATATGGGTTTGGAAAGAAATTAGGATTAGGATTTAGGAATGCTATGTTGAGACTACGTTCTTTTTTCTTAAATAAATATGTCTTCAGTCTTATTAGAAACATGGATGCTTTGTCACTTGTGGGAGTGACATACGACCGACACAGGGGTGGATACTAACGGTCGCCTGGCCGCAAATGGCGACTGTAAACAATTTCGGGCGAGTTGTATCACGCACCCGGGTGGCATGTCAGTTTTCCACTCTCTCTGGGTTTACTTCTTTCTGGCGTCATTACCAAACATCGAAGCATGCTTGAGACCTTCGTCTCAGTTTTTTTATCCGCGCGTGCTACCATAAAATACGCATTTGTCTACATGGTTAAGATCAGGCATTCTTAAAGTCATGAATTTGTAGACGGTAAGCTGAGTTGGCTCAATCGTACTCATAAAAATATTTTAGTCCTTGTGTGGACTGAAATCTCCGTCATTATTCTTCAGGAATACGGTAAGAGATTGGGGACCCTAGTTGAGACGACTCAAGTTAAGATTCATAATAAATACGTTCCCCGCTTAGCGTAGTTTGTCAACGAAAAAGTTTACGTATGTCAATATATTAATTGGTAGCGCAGTAGACCAACTTCAGGTTTAACTACCACAGCTCCCGTACTTGGTTCGATACGGCTAAAGTAGAAGAGAATATAACTGTTTGGCGTGCCTTACTTAGTGGGCTAGTTTCCGCTTGTACAGGGTTTTCGTAATGTGACCCCCAACAGGGCTTCTCGGCTCATAAGCAATTACATAGCTGCACGGCGGGTGGTGTCCGACACCCAACGGGCCCGACTCGGCGCTTGTCAATTAACGAGACCATAGGCTAAGGTGTCTACATCATTCGAAGCTATCCACCGCTTTGTGTCACAGGACTTATGGTGATCAAAATCGGAAAAAATCAGTCATGTTAAATGCACTATTCTAGTGTTTTGATCAGCATTCTTATGCGAAACATTTTTAATCGATAAAGAGTCCCTTTGTTACTTGGAAACATAATGCGTCAGCAAAAATAACATTTGGAAATCAAACCACATTCCATACAGCTACAGACAACAACAATGACTTGAATTTAGCGTGGGGGGTCTCATCCGTATCGATGAATGTCTTCTAGATTTTCAACAACTAGTTATTATATGATCCATCTATCTACACAAACGATGAGCTACCCTGTCGTTCAAAAGTCTCTCTCTTGCTGATAAGTGAATCATCATTTTTGATCACTATCATTTTATAAACACATGTGGCATAACGATCACAGGGCTATACAACGCCAAGTATGTTAGATTTAAATATGTGTATCATCAAGATACACTCACCTTGAGGCGCCACCTCCCATATGGCATATATCATCCACAATGCAAAAAGTCTCCACATGCCGAATTCAGTAAGTTGATTATATCCTTCAGAATCAGTTTCAGGTTGTTAGACGAAATGCCAGCGACTAACCATCCAGGGTTTTATGAATGCATTGCTTGTTAAGGACATCAGAATAGTTTATTCATACATATCCGACCCGACTGTTAACGCTCGCCTTGCTGACCAGGAAGTAACATTCAGTATTGACTAAACGTTTCTTAAATCGACAGTGGGTAGGTGCGGTTGGTAGAGATGTGTGTGGGGGGGGGGGGATCTGATGTTGTATGATGATGTTGTAATAGAAAACAGGGGATCCAATTTGAGCATGCAGGCAATATTCTAATGGGTCTGGCATTGAGTGTCTATCATCCCCGGGCGTTGATACTTAATTTATATTCATGTGTATGTTTAATCAGGCTACGAACCTCTATAACGTTCTATTTCACTCATCATTCGGGTACATGCACACACACATAGATACAATCGACCGTGTGTAAAAAGGTGTACATGTACAATGATGGAAGCATCCAAACTGGCAAGAGCTTGAGTTAATTTTGTTAGAACCAAACAAGAAAGGATCGATTTGACATATAAATGAATCACGTCTGACCAAATGCAGATGTAAGAATGCTTTATTGCGACAACCCACCTTGAACTTAAGTAAATATTTCTTCAGTCATTTAAATTGGGGTTGGCTTAGCAGATATACGACCAAAGGGCAATTATAAATGCAAAACAAGGTTAAGCTCGACTCGCAGTGATCAAATACATCTGACTTAATATTTGAGTGTACAAAGTAACCCCCCAGTGGGAACAACACGTGGAATTCACGTGGAAATCATGTGTATTTTTGGTGAAGTGGTGGATCCACGAACTATCACGTGATATCCACATGGCTTCACCGAGTATTAATCATGTGGAATAGATGTGTCAAAAACACGTGGAAAAGACGGAGTATTATAGGATCCATTTGTGAATTATTGGTGGAGACCCGACTGGGGGTTGATGGCGCTGTCATAGACCTTCGTCGAGCTCTTGAGAAACCGCTTTTCTTGCTTCAGTTTCGTACCAATTTATTTTGCATAATTATGATCAATATCGAAAAATACACGGTACACGGTATGAATTATTATTATTGAAGACGTCATACTGAAATAGAAAGGTTTGATTTAGAGCAGAAAAGCAAATACAAACTTTGTTCGTAACCTGGTAACGCTCAATTAGCGCGATTTGCTGCAGTTTTGGAAAGTTGAGAATTCATTTGCTATATTTTTGACAGTTTCTAAGTTCACAAGAAAGTCGCATTTAAATGTTATTCTTTCAATGAAAATAAGTTTACTCAAGTGATTGTGCAAAAACTGCTTGCCGTATATAATGTTTTCATTGTGTATGATTTTATGCTCATTGGTGCATGAAACCTGTATTATCACTCCCAGCAGTGCCAGCTGTTGCAGCTAGCTAGTTGCAGCGGAATGGCTGTAAGCGCGCCTTGTGCGTATCGGGAGGCTTACTCCTTAATACACCACAACCATCTTATACACACGCCAACGTTCATCTGTTCCTCCATCTCATAGTCATCGTTCATATGTCAGTCCATCTTACAGGCACGGTTCATCTGTCAATCCATTTCACACAGTCGTCATCGCTCATCTGTCACTCAGTCCCACATTCGTGGCTCATCTGTCACTCATTCTGGCAGTCGTCGAATGAGCAATGATGGTTTTCCTTTAACATAAGTGCACTTTTGTGAATATTTTACTCTTTACATATTTGCTGCTATTGAGAAAACAAATAATCATTTATACATGTAAAAGAATACTCTGAACCAACAATTTAAATAAGCCAATTAATTCAAACCCATTGGGAATGAAAATTGTTGTGCAGTGTCCAGGATATCGTGAACAATTTACTAACCAACCGACTAGGAATGCACCCAAGAGAAAATGTTTAAATGTTGCCTATTGGTAATTTTTGTTCATATGCTCTCACATTTAGACTAGATAATTTACTTAAAGGGCCGCTGACATGCAAAATTGAAATTTGTCTTGTCATAATTATGAAGATCATTTTGTGACATTTTGTGACTGAGATGTCATAACTGGTTGCCGAGAAATTACCAATCAAACTCGCAGACTTTCCTGTATGAGGTCATCGAACTCATTCACTCACTTTCGTTTAGTGGCCCACAGATGAAAGCCATTTACCCAAACGAATTTGACTGCTTTGTGTCAATTAGGTGACGTCACGCAGAAATATCTGCGAGTTCGGTCACAAAAATTCGGTTTTTTGCATTTTAGTGGTCTTTTAAGTCCATTTTATTATTTGCGGTTTATTAGGGTGAAAGTAAATCATGTTATATATGTGTAGAATCATGATGGTCATGTATGTAGTGACTGGTTTAATGTGCTGGTTTGGATGCCGTTAAATTATTTTGAACCGCTCCATAGGCCTCGTCTGATCGATAACGGTAATAGTGCATTATTTAGAGATAATTCTATGTGGCGCTAGGGATCATAGCTGTTTAAGCTTCTTACAATCACTAGCGATATATTTTATCTCAAGAATGTATTGGATGTTTATTTGTTCAACACCAAACGCTATGATTAGCAATTGTGGCATACAATTCAAGCATCATAACGTGACTGTGTGGGATTCACTATAATTAGCGTTGCTGTTCCCAATGATAGTGCATTATCATGTCGTCAATAACATCTATGAATAGCAATCATATGAAACAAACCAACAATAAATCGCAATGACATGAGTTGCACTGAAACGGACTGGGCCAATCTTCTGTGCAAAGACAATCTAGCCGAAACATAAATCAAGATAGTCTGCATTACATATGGGAAGGTTATGGTTCGTGTATTCTTAACATCATTTTCATAGTTTAAAGACATATTTCCTTTAATTAACATCAGTTGTTTAGCTGTATAAGTATTTGTTATTCAAGAACATATGTTCTTCAGCTTTTGGCACGCCTATTCTCTGTGTGCTTGTTATCATTTCAGCGTTGCAGTATTATATTGACTGTTAACTAACGATATTAATATCCTGGAATAACTCAGATCTTGATATTTACCTCTGCTCGTGAGTATAGCTGAGCATATACCATAGCTCTGGTATCTGACCGGCCGGTTGTTTGTAGAGCCAGCTAGTTGTTGATGTATTCATATTTGTCAGATAGTAGAATTGGAAAAGGTCATCACCTTATGATGATGGCTAGCCAGGGCTGTTTTGCTTGTGATCAGGAAAACGGGGCACCAGGGTATCTGACAAGGCGATATCAGTCGTCGCGTGCCCACCAGCTAATATCGCTCTTAAATCCCTGTTTTAGAACTATGATTGCTGGCAAACTATTCCAAGGGGTCACAATGTAATTGGAAAATCTACCGATATCTCCGTCCTAGCCATAGATTTGTCCAGGATGTGAGAATGCTTATGTCTTGAGCTATCACTACTGCAAAACTAGGACTAAAACAAATAAGAAATGATCTAATTCATTTAACATTCTGTAAACCTTTACTGCTTGAGACTGCAATAATTATTTGATTCAAATAGTTGATCAATTATGACACCTAAATTTATTTCCTATGACACATCCTCTTAGAATATAATCACCCAATTATAGACACACATGATAGATGAAAATAAACATATATTGATGTACTGTCTATATATTGTTTGATATATATTCCTTAGCACCCAACAGGATTGACAGCACCTTCAATGATGATGCACTGATTTGTCCAAAAATGCCTCAACTGTCTGCAATGTCAGTTGGAAGTCTGCATTTTCTACATCAAACGCATTTGTAATGCCTTTCAAATATCAGTATTCAAGCAAAGAATAACTAACTGAGATATAAAATGCATCATGTTATCCGAAAGCAAATTCCGGAGCACAAAATTCAGCATTTTGATGGCAGAATATATTCCATCGTGCGATATTTGACGTTTCAAGCATGTCCACAGCGGCATCATTGCTGACTTTGTAGCTGTCGTGATTGATCATGTAAATTACCTGAACAGGAGCCTTGAATCAGGGTGTATCCTGGTCTGCATGCACATAGGTATGAACCTGGCGTGTTGATACACTCATCGTTATCCATGCTACATAAGTCTGGATCATCAAAGCACTCGTTGGCATCTGCAACAGGTGCCCGACATTCCGATCTGCAAGATATACCGGCATGAAAGGAAACACCTTGTAAAATGTTGGGAGAAGGATGGTTTCCATTCAAAAAAAATAACATCATTATCTATTCGAATTAAGCGTCATTGGAAAGCAAATAACAGAGTCAAGAGAGAACATTTTGTAATGACAATAATTAGATAATAAAAATACTGATGATTACACGCCTTGCCACATCCGCTGTGTATGCTATGATAATAAAAATCCAATAAATTATGTGATCATCCAAAACTACTTACTACTACACATATGGCAATTACACGCTTACACAAAAAGTGTCTCACTTCTCCCCTCCTACAATGAACTGATTTCAAACACATCCATCAATATATGGTTTAAACGACAACGACAATTTTCTCGCCATATTGGACTAGATGATGCAGTAGCAATAGAAACGTTGTGCTCCATCTTACCTCTGAAGATCTCAAGACGACTGAATCTTCAACAGGTCTGGCTCCTATTACCTGGACACTGGGACTCTCTGCATTCGCTATGAGGACGTTGTGGTCCGTACATGATGTGATCCGTGTTGTTTCCACATAAACACGCGTAGCCGGCCTGGAAACCATAGACCAAGTAATACTGATAGGTCAGATCAAAACAAATAAGTCACAAGGAAGAGATTGTTAATTTACGGCATCTTATCACCTCCAATCCTGCAAACACATCACCTCTTCGTATGAGGCATTCGTTGAGGCACCAGTCAACCGTCATGTTGGATTTATGTCTGTAGACAATCCCAGTCAGAATTTTAGGGTCGCTTTCATTGAAGCATCCAACGCGTTCTATGACTGAACAAGCAAGTGTATTGGATGAAAACGTTGTACAGTGACATGAAAGAAACCAATGTTAGCTCACTCTTATATGATCCTTCTGTTTATGCACTCAATAACTCTTTCGTACGACCGTCTCTCTCTTACTGATAAGTAAATCTTACAAGAGGTGTTTTCCAGCTGCATATCATTCTTATCAACATTGATGTCAATCATCATGGACATGTGTCTACATCACTCTTTCTCTTTAGAAATATCATTTTGTGATCAGAGATAGCTATGTTAATCCGATGGTCAAGGGTGCCCTGCGCATTCCATTCGGTCGAGTGTATGTTTTTATAATTTTCTAACAAATTAAAATGACACAAGTGCCCTCAACACCCACCCCACCTACCCGCACCGCCCACTTTCCTGCTGCTCCAAGTATGTGACGCCAGCATATCGAGTCTCGCTGCAGCGAGCCGGGTATTGTGTGTTCATGCTGGTTTGACTTTAACGTCCCATTGAAATCTTCTTCTGCACCTCAACTTAATTATGCACCTACCCCATACCCTTCCCACTATAGTAGTCCGGGTCCTTTGATAGTTCTATTTCGAGAAAGCACACCAACAATTTGACATAAAATCTGTCCATGGTGATTAGAGCATGATCAGATGAGATTGTAACTATAGTTATATACTAAGTGCTTGCGTGATAACAGTACCTACACTAAAATATCTTATCACTGTATACATGCCGTGCGACTCAAACTGTACAATTAATGTCGAACTGTATCGAGATGTGTTGAACGAGATAATGTCGTTAATTGCGCTTAAGAATGATGTTGAATATGTTGTCATTGGTGGTGATTTTAATACTGACCTACGCAGGGATAAGTCAAGTCACACTACGCTGCTTAATACATTTTGTGAGGTCAAAAGTATGAAATTTGGATTATTGAGCTCATGTTCAACTGTGAATTATACTAATGAACATTCATTTTCGTTTGTTACCTGTTGTATTGACCACTTCATTGTTCCATTGCATTACCGATTATCATTGCTTACATGAAGGTCACAGTCACAGTCCAGTAATTTTAGTGCTTGAAATTCCTGTCGAATATGTGCCCATGCAGGGCAAAGTAGTGTATACTTTGTAATCTTGGAAATGTACTAATTCATCTAACATTGAGGCGTTCAAAGGTCATTTCATTGATTTACTTGCTGATATAGAGTTGCCATACGAAGCACTGCAATGTAAAGACGCGCACTGTACTGACCATGCACAAACAGCTATTCCTTCTGTAATACGAAAGTCAAAGACAGGCTGGAAACTCTAGTCAATCCTTGTAAGGAGCCGTCAATATTTTGGCATCATTTATGGGTCAACAGCGAAAGGGCAATTGTGAGCTGGGGTGAAGGAGATAATGATAAAGACCAAACGCGAATATAAAAGAATTTCGAGATGTCAAGAATCAGGATAAATTGTCGGTAGAATGCATGGCGGAAGCTTTAACAACCGATAGAAGACGTGGTGCACTCCATGCTCTCTCAGTCACTGCTGCCGAGCAGAATACGCCCAAGAATACGATGTATTGTTCAATAGTGAAAAAAAGTATGCTGCTGTGCTACAATATTCCACAATGTTAAACCAAGCTCGAATTACGGCTGAATGGAGCCTTTTTACAAAACTACTCTAAGGTTGTTCATCTAGCCGGTTATATTGGTCATGAAAATAACGATGCGAATATTGACAAGGCTGTAGGAGAATTGTTTTATCGTACTAAAATTCTGATGTCCAGATTCGGCCTTCGCCGCACCGACGTCCGCACTAGGCTATTTGATATCTGCTGTACAAGCTTCTATGGTAGTCATTTATGGAAACTGGATTTAAAGTCACTTAAAGTCATTTAAAGAAAAAATTAGTGTTGCTTGGTGAAATTGTGTAAGGAGAGTTCTTAAGCTTAAAGAGACTGTTCAGCCCCATATTTGGAACGAGGTTGCCTAGCAAGCTGCTTGGCAACCGCACCTTGGAATGTTTAGTTTTCAGACTTTCAGTCGCCACGCGGCGATGTGGTCTCCGAAAAAAGATCCTCACTTCGGCTGTCGCCATTTATGTTGTCGGACATTACCCTTCCTGCTTGTCGGTCTTATGAGTGCACATTGATGACAACATCTTGAATGAGTGCAGATTAAATGAAATCTACATTATGTAACTAAAGCGGAAGAAAACACATCGATAGCGTGGTAAGTTCAGAGCGCGTTATGATTTACAGCTAACATTCGTGTGGTTCATGGTTTTAGGGAGGCACTGTTTTCAATGGAACGACATAACTGAATAAAGCAGATTTCCACAGTAGATCATGAATATTTCCAGTCAAATAATAATGTAAAACTTATCAACATAATTTCCATCATGTAAACTCTGCGGCACAAAGTAGATGTCATTACTTACGTCTGCGTTAATCGTAGTAATGTAATAAGGAAATGATCCCTGGTTGCCTTACATGGGGGTGAACAGTCTCTTCAATAGAAGAACGAAGTCTTGTTGTTATCGCTGCTTGTAGGTAGACCAGATATACGCACTCGTTTTGTTAATTTTGGGGTTAAATGAACTGTAAGTAACAACCCAAAAGTTGCTATTATGCTCACTAATGTAAGCTCATCTGTCGTATCGAATAATGTAAGATCATGTCTGTCATTACTAGATTTAGACTACCAACAACTAAGTTCAATTAATGAAGGTATCCTTAATAATGTACAAGAACTGTGTTTAAAGAATAATGAAGTATTATCAGAAGACAGGGCAACAATATGCGCTTTGCAAGAACTGTGTCAGCAGCGCGATGACATTTAGTTAACTTCTCTAAGACTGCAAGAGACAGAAGAGCTTCTTGTGTTTCTATGTACAAACTAATTGGTACTCATGTAATTCTTTTTTCATATTGCTTAATTAATAAATCTTTTTGTAAACCTCGATTTGCGAATAAATGATATATATAGATATATATATATATATATATATATATATATATATATATATATATATATATATATATATATAAAAGATATATATATATAAATATATATATATATAAATATATATATATAAATATATATATATATATGAATATATCTATATATATATATATATATATATATATATATATATATATACTGACGATTACAACCATTCGTTGACTCCAACCTTTCGTGGACAAATTTTTTAAGTACATTTTAACTGTATTTTTTTTAAATTATTATTTCGGGATACCTTAAATAATATAATATAAAAGTTTAACGCAAATAAAATCTTTTTTCCGCTTTAAAATCCTGGTATATACTTTTGGTCCTCTAAAGGTCGTCCACGAATGGTCAAGATAGTAATTTATAAGTATAAATCCAACCTTTCGTGCCCATATAAATTTGCGTATTTTTGCGTAATAGAGAAATTTTAAATTCATTTTCCGACATTATGGATTCGATTAATTACATTTGTTGTAGATATGATTATTATGAACCATTTGCAGCGTTTTGCGAACTTATTCAAAGTTGTAAATAGACGAATATTGAGAAAAAAATATTTTTTTGGTGTAAAAATTTTAAAAACAATTAAAATTTTGAAAACTTACAATTTACATATTCTACGCACATGATTAAACATTATTTTGACCATTTGGGCTAAGGTATATATGGTTGTTAGCAAGATATTGAGGTTTTCAGGTAATGTCAAACGAATGGTTAGTTGTTGAAATTCAATGTCTCTTTAATAACAACAAATCAAAGAAATCATTCATAAAAGATAATCTTTGTACGTTATAAGGACTAGGCTATCATATTAAAAGGGTCAAAACAAAATATTTGTAAACATTTTTAATGAAAAAGTGCATTGACTTTATGTGGACATTGTGGTATATCCTTTCGTGGACCTACGTCTACGAAAGGTTGGCGGTTTGTCCACTAAAGGTCGCGTTCGTGCTAATATATATATATATATATATATATATATATATTACTATATATATATATATATATATATATTTATATATATATATATATATATATATATATATATATATATATATATATATATATGTTAATACATTGGGATCGACGACAATCTCTGACCTTCACCAGATCTGCTTTCCTGGGATCAGGAAGGCGGCGCGCCTGTGCATCTGCCAAGGCAGCAGTAGGAGAGAAGGTGTAAAACTGTGGTCAAGAAACTTGATGGAACCTTTGAAATCGTCGTGTGCAACCAACCTATATTCTTGATTTCTTGTTTTGATGCTCCGTGCCGCTGTTTTCATTAGTACATCGCCTGTGGCTCTATGGATGGACGTATGTTCAAACTTTGCATAATGCTAGATGACGCACAGTATTTAGTCAAAAGTCCGTTGGCAATTTCAAGGGTCTCCGACACGGGAGCATGCGTTCCTGACGGCCCTGTTTTAAAATGAGTTAAGTGAACTGACTGATACAATGTTGTGCAGTTAACTATTCAATGGGGTCAAAATGAGCAAATGAACATGACTAAAGGCCAGCGTAGAAACTCTGCTCGCGGCTATATATCTTATTGTCTTGACCGGGCAGTGGGCAGAGAGACACCTTGTTGACATGATGGCCATATATTCTGTAGCCTGTACTAAGCAGCATGTTCATCCCATGGCAAAACTGTTTCTTCCTGAACAGGGACTTCATGTATTGGTCGTGGTGTAGGTACTTCTTCACCACAATCTTTTTCAAGATAGCCTGTTTTTGGTCAGGGCTACAACTTTATATGGCTACCTTATGGGTCGGGCTCAGAATTTCAACAGATGCTTGTAACCTGCATCTCCCTCCAACTGACAAGCTGTTTAAGACCTCTCACAAAATCTCCCAGTCCATTCTGCAACATCTTCTGCACTCGTCTCCACTGTATTAGGGAGTGTTTTGTCTTATGGTTAAAATTGTCAGTGGTGTGGGCCTTAATTACCTTTTTCATCTGACGGAACTTAGATAGCTCATCAAAATAAACTTGGATTCTTCGTCAGAGATCTTGGAACTACTCTAGCAGTATGGTTTACTACAACAAGTGGGCTTCCCAGCGGCTCATCTTTGAGTTTGTTGTTCATGAAAACAGCAGCTGGCGGGTGGCGGGAACAGGCAACCTTCGCTTTCACCCCTAGCATATTGGCTGGATACATGGTCTTGGCGAAAAAGACCCAGTGTCTAAGGTGTACTTTGTATTCGGCATAGGCTTTACGTGGCTCCCAGCAACATGCAGCTGGACATTGGGCAGATTGATGGGTACAACTTCCTGATTATTATTGATACAGGAGTTCATGTCCATAAATGACAGCAATGCATACCACAATTGCGGCGACATACGGAAAAACAGCACAGGGTATGCTCGCCTGCCAGCAGTGGAATGAAGTGAAGAAGGCCTTTACAGCAGTGAGTAAACGAGACCCAAGCGTGGCAATGACTGAATATACCTGGCGTTGGCGAACGTCTCCCTTAAAGAGTTCCTGACCAGCAAGTATGCTCAGTTGCTTGACCTGATGACATATGACGATGTGTTTGTCATCAAGCAGTGCATTGATTCTATCAATCCAAATCCTCTTCCTCAATCAACCGTTCTGCGCTTCGTGAATGCATTGCGTAATAAGCGCATCTGACAAGATTGGTTACACACGCACTGTCAACTAGGAAGTAGTGTTCAAAATAAGCGTAGCGTTCATATTCATGGAGGGTGGAGGGGATGGGAGGGACGAGGGGGGTGGGGGAGGGGTGGGGGGGGGGGGGGTTGTGATGCTGCAAGAGAAAGACAGGTTCTCGTTGTGGCGTGCAGGTAATGTTAGTATAGGTCCGGCATTGAGGTGACGTCCATCGCTCATGAGCGTTGATATTTTATTTAAATTCATGTAAATTTAAAGGTTGTTCTTTTTCACTCACCATCCGGGTATGACCATACATGCATGCATACACATATAGATATATATCAATCTGCAGGGCATACACAGGTGTACATGTATAATTCTGGAGACATTCTTACTGGTTTGAGTGACTCCCTTCAGTACCCAAATACTTTTCGGATTAAACAAGAAAGGTTCAATGTTTAGAATGAATCACGGCCCAGTAAATGCAGACTTAAGAATGCTATAATGAGACTACGTATCTTGATAAATATTTTTTCAGTAATATTAGAAGCAAGGACACTCTGTCATTCTTGGGAGTGACATACTGCCGTGCTAGGAGCTGAGCAGACTTGCGATCAATAAGCAAAAATGGACGTGAAGCGAGGTTTAGTTCGGCTTACAGTTGCTAAATTCACCAACGAACACGCTGTTTACACATGAAGCATTCCCGAAATTTATTACCCTTCTCGCTCTACGTAGTTTAATGACGACAACTTCAGTTCCACAAGCACATCCAATAAACAAATATAGCTATAGAAAGTTTCAAATGTAAAAATCTTCCCGTATGTGGATATCTTTCATGCTGTCAGAAATTGTAAGCTAACTATCCACACAGCGTCGCTCATGCAGAGCGTCTCTCGCGCACAAAGGCTCCCATACATTATGAACCTGTGGCTGTCATCAGCATTTACCGATTCACATGGCTTTATGTGTCATTTTAATGTTATCTATGCTTTAACCACAAATAGGACATATCTGGCTGCCTGACGTGACCTAGCGCTCGGGTCACTGTAGATTGGTGATACACTTCTGCTGTTGGATTGAGCGTGTCGCTACCAGTGGTATCGACACAACATCAGCTACTTGTACTTAGCCCTCGCCATTCGATTTCACATGCTTTTCTTGAACAGGTACTTTGAAAAGTACGACCGTGTTGTCAATTGACGCAGGTGAAACTTCATCGATACTTTTACATGATAATTTTGATATTGAGTGGCAGTGTAGTACCTGTAGGGTGAGAAACATGATGTGAGAAATTTTCCTACGCTCTCCAGTGTACCAAGTTGTTTACTTCCATGATCACGACCTCAACAGCTCTGACAAACAACCTTGAAAACCGCACTATGAATGTTCCAACCCTAGGTGTGACATCCCATCTTGTTAAATTGTTTACTTTGAAACCAGGAAATTAGAGGGTTGTGTTCCCATATGTTTAAGTATATGAAGTGATGGTTTGAGTTTCAAGTTCATCAAAAGAATAATACATCATCAATATCTCCAAGGCAATTATTTGATCTAGTAGTATAGGGACTGGAGGTTTCAGACACTCGCGCAAATGGAGACCCTTCCAGGGGTAGGCCCATTATAAAGGCGGAGGGGGACGACATTGCTACCAAATTTATGGCTACTTTTTTCCTGCCAGACCAAATCTCCCCTTTCCTCCGACAAATCCAGATGAGCCAACCCTACCCCAAAACAAGCCTTCCTCCAATAAATCCAGAAGAGGTCGCCCAGAGCCTCTATCGGAAGGCGGACGAAGACGACACTGCTGGCTACTTTTTATGGCTGGGTAGCCACCAGACCCAGAACCAGGCCAAGACCCAGAGTCCGAAAACCCCTTAAACGCCAATATCGGGAAGCTACCCCCACCAAAAACCCACCATATTTCCCCATGATATGTGGCTACCAACTGATATACGATGGACATAGCTACCTACCGCATCTCTTGTTGGAAAACGCCTACGAGGAAGAGTGGAAGCAAAGTTGTAAATAGACGAATATGAGAAAAAAATATTTTTTTGGTGTAAAAATTTTAAAACAATTAAAATTTTTGAAAACTTACAATTTACATATTCTACGCACATGATTAAACATTATTTTGACCATTTGGGCTAAGGTATATATGGTTGTTAGCAAGATATTGAGGTTTTCAGGTAATGTCAACGAATGGTTAGTTGTTGAAATTCAATGTCTCTTTAATAACAACAAATCAAAGAAATCATTCATAAAAGATAATCTTTGTACGTTATAAGGACTAGGCTATCATATTAAAAGGGTCAAAACAAAATATTTGTAAACATTTTTAATGAAAAAGTGCATTGACTTTATGTGGACATTGTGGTATATCCTTTCGTGGACCTACGTCTACGAAAGGTTGGCGGTTTGTCCACTAAAGGTCGCGTTCGTGCTAATATAAATATATATATCATATATATATATATATATATATATATATATATATATATATATATATATATATATATATATATATATATATATATATATATGTATATATATATATATGTTAATACATTGGGATCGACGACAATCTCTGACCTTCACCAGATCTGCTTTCCTGGGATCAGGAAGGCGGCGCGCCTGTGCATCTGCCAAGGCAGCAGTAGGAGAGAAGGTGTAAAACTGTGGTCAAGAAACTTGATGGAACCTTTGAAATCGTCGTGTGCAACCAACCTATATTCTTGATTTCTTGTTTTGATGCTCCGTGCCGCTGTTTTCATTAGTACATCGCCTGTGGCTCTATGGATGGACGTATGTTCAAACTTTGCATAATGCTAGATGACGCACAGTATTTAGTCAAAAGTCCGTTGGCAATTTCAAGGGTCTCCGACACGGGAGCATGCGTTTCCTGACGGCCCTGTTTTAAAATGAGTTAAGTGAACTGACTGATACAATGTTGTGCAGTTAACTATTCAATGGGGTCAAAATGAGCAAATGAACATGACTAAAGGCCAGCGTAGAAACTCTGCTCGCGGCTATATATCTTATTGTCTTGACCGGGCAGTGGGCAGAGAGACACCTTGTTGACATGATGGCCATATATTCTGTAGCCTGTACTAAGCAGCATGTTCATCCCATGACAAAACTGTTTCTTCCTGAACAGGGACTTCATGTATTGGTCGTGGTGTAGGTACTTCTTCACCACAATCTTTTTCAAGATAGCCTGTTTTTGGTCAGGGCTACAACTTTATATGGCTACCTTATGGGTCGGGCTCAGAATTTCAACAGATGCTTGTAACCTGCATCTCCCTCCAACTGACAAGCTGTTTAAGACCTCTCACAAAATCTCCCAGTCCATTCTGCAACATCTTCTGCACTCGTCTCCACTGTATTAGGGAGTGTTTTGTCTTATGGTTAAAATTGTCAGTGGTGTGGGCCTTAATTACCTTTTTCATCTGACGGAACTTAGATAGCTCATCAAAATAAACTTGGATTCTTCGTCAGAGATCTTGGAACTACTCTAGCAGTATGGTTTACTACAACAAGTGGGCTTCCCAGCGGCTCATCTTTGAGTTTGTTGTTCATGAAAACAGCAGCTGGCGGGTGGCAACAGGCAACCTTCGCTTTCACCCCTAGCATATTGGCTGGATACATGGTCTTGGCGAAAAAGATTGTGTCTAAGGTGTACTTTGTATTCGGCATAGGCTTTACGTGGCTCCCAGCAACATGCAGCTGGACATTGGGCAGATTGATGGGTACAACTTCCTGATTATTATTGATACAGGAGTTCATGTCCATAAATGACAGCAATGCATACCACAATTGCGGCGACATACGGAAAAACAGCACAGGGTATGCTCGCCTGCCAGCAGTGGAATGAAGTGAAGAAGGCCTTTACAGCAGTGAGTAAACGAGACCCAAGCGTGGCAATGACTGAATATACCTGGCGTTGTCGAACGTCTCCCTTAAAGAGTTCCTGACCAGCAAGTATGCTCAGTTGCTTGACCTGATGACATTTGACGATGTGTTTGTCATCAAGCAGTGCATTGATTCTATCAATCCAAATCCTCTTCCTCAATCAACCGTTCTGCGCTTCGTGAATGCATTGCGTAATAAGCGCATCTGACAAGATTGGTTACACACGCACTGTCAACTAGGAAGTAGTGTTCAAAATAAGCGTGGCGTTCATATTCATGGAGGGTGGAGGGGATGGGAGGGACGAGGGGCGTGGGGGGGGGGGGTGGGGGGGGGGGGGTTGTGATGCTGCAAGAGAAAGACAGGTTCTCGTTGTGGCGTGCAGGTAATGTTAGTATAGGTCCGGCATTGAGGTGACGTCCATCGCTCATGAGCGTTGATATTTTATTTAAATTCATGTAAATTTAAAGGTTGTTCTTTTTCACTCACCATCCGGGTATGACCATACATGCATGCATACACATATAGATATATACAATCTGCAGGGCATACACAGGTGTACATGTATACTTCTGGAGACATTCTTACTGGTTTGAGTGACTCCCTTCAGTACCCAAATACTTTTCGGATTAAACAAGAAAGGTTCAATGTTTAGAATGAATCACGGCCCAGTAAATGTAGATTTAAGAATGCTATAATAAGACTACGTATCTTGATAAATATTTTTTCAGTAATATTAGAAGCAAGGACACTCTGTCATTCTTGGGAGTGACATACTGCCGTGCTAGGAGCTGAGCAGACTTGCGATCAATAAGCAAAAATGGACGTGAAGCGAGGTTTAGTTCGGCTTACAGTTGCTAAATTCACCAACGAACACGCTGTTACACATGAAGCATTCCCGAAATTTATTACCCTTCTCGCTCTACGTAGTTTAATGACGACAACTTCAGTTTCACAAGCACATTCAATAAACAAATATAGCTATAGAAAGTTTCAAATGTAAAAATCTTCCCGTAGGTAGATATCTTTCATGCTGTCAGAAATTGTAAGCTAACTATCCACACAGCGTCGCTCATGCAGAGCGTCTCTCGCGCACAAAGGCTCCCATACATTATGAACCTGAGGCTGTCGTCAGCATTTACCGATTCACATGGCTTTATTTGTATTTTAATGATATCTACGCTTTAACCACAAATAGGACATATCTGGCTGCCTGACGTGACCTAGCGCTGGGGTCACTGTAGATTGGTGATACACTTCTGCTGTTGGATTGAGCGTGTCGCTACCAGTGGTATCGACACAACATCAGCTACTTGTACTTAGCCCTCGCTATTCGATTTCACATGCTTTTCTTGAACAGGTAATTTGAAAAGTACGACCGTGTTGTCAATTGACGCAGGTGAAACTTCATCGATACTTTTACATGATAATTTTGATATTGAGTGGCAGTGTAGTACCTGTAGGTGAGAAACATGATGTGAGAAATTTTCCTACGCTCTCCAGTGTACCAAGTTGTTTACTTCCATGATCACGACCTCAACAGCTCTGACAAACAACCTTGAAAACCGCACTATGAATGTTCCAACCCTAGGTGTGACATCCCATCTTGTTAAATTGTTTACTTTGAAACCAGGAAATTAGAGGGTTGTGTTCCCATATGTTAAGTATATGAAGTGATGGTTTGAGTTTCAAGTTCATCAAAAGAATAATACATCATCAATATCTCCAAGGCAATTATTTGATCTAGTAGTATAGGGACTGGAGGTTTCAGACACTCGCGCAAATGGAGACCCTTCCAGGGGTAGGCCCATTATAAAGGCGGACGGGGACGACATTGCTACCAAATTTATGGCTACTTTTTTCCTGCCAGACCAAATCTCCCCTTTCCTCCGACAAATCCAGATGAGCCAACCCTACCCCAAAACAAGCCTTCCTCCAATAAATCCAGAAGAGGTCGCCCAGAGCCTCTATCGGAAGGCGGACGAAGACGACACTGCTGGCTACTTTTTATGGCTGGGTAGCCACCAGACCCAGAACCAGGCCAAGACCCAGAGTCCGAAAACCCCTTAAACGCCAATATCGGGAAGCTACCCCCACCAAAAACCCACCATATTTCCCCATGATATGTGGCTACCAACTGATATACGATGGACATAGCTACTACCGCATCTCTTGTTGGAAAACGCCTACGAGGAAGAGTGGAAGCAGGCAGCCTGGGACCGAACCAAATAGCTGGGGCAATACGCCAGAAGGAGCTGGATGCCTTTTCCAGAGCGGTGCAGGAACAGAGGGCCCACAAGGAGGTGTCCAAGAAAACCAACATCCAATTAAACGCTGCACTGGAGGGTCCTACGCACTGGATAGTTGGCGGGGCAAAGTACAAAATTTCCAAAAAGTCTCTCTATACTTCCGGGATAGTGGTCCTCCACATCGACACAGACAGCGAAGAGGACTTCACAGAGCCACACGTTGTCTGGACCACAAAGGGACTAGAGCGGATCCTCGAGAAAACGGAGCCAAACTTTTAGATAGGAGAGAGCAAGCATAAAACCCTGCGAGAGGCCCAGAAAGGACAGGCCTACTGGCTGCCCAACGGCAATGCAGGGAAAGCATTTCAAAACCAGGAGGGGGGGAAATATCCTGGCACCCCATAGAGCTGTTCTCAGCCCTGGACCCCACCGCCTGGAAGAACTCCAGCAGATGCAAAACGACTTTGAAAAATATACCGCTGTTGCTGCCAAGACCTCTCTATGGTACAGACCCCACCCCTTAGAGAGCAGAAAAAAGGTGCTATCGCTGGAGCCTGGAGAGTACACCACCACCCGCTACTGCATGGCCACCTCCCGCAACGTTCCAAAGTCAATTCACTTCCTTGTCCGGCTGGGGGAGAACGGCGAGCCAGCCCCTGGGGCAGAAGAGGTCCCGGCCTATGGACACTTCCTGGCACAGGAGGTTGCGAGGCTTATACAAAATGAAAGGATGATAACAATGATAAATATACGTTAATGCATCACAAGCGCTGGGAAATTGAACAGAAAACGAGTCTAATACACAAATCTCTCATACCCCAAACTGTTGACGTATCACTGCCTGCGAATAGCTAAACGTTAACTGGATGAAACTCTCTTAATAGGACTCAATAGTGAGAGCTTGACCTAGACAACGAATCATACTTATTACTGTCTTAACTGAATGTAATTTAAAGGTAAAGGATGGTACTCAATCAAACAGATATTTTGGTGAGATACAGAGCTAGCCGTTCATGGCTGTTCTCTATAACATGACGCATCGTGACACCAGTTGGATTGTTGCGGCTTGAATTGACAGACAAAATCACTTGTCCAAGCCATGCTCCCAAGATTTCAAATCACAACAGTATGATATCATCATGTCTGCTTATTATTTTTTTTTGCTAATAACCACCTAAACAAGAGAAATCAAATGACCGTTTTCAGATGTTAAATGTCTTATCAATCATGGCCAACTCCAGAGATAGGAGCTGGAACGATTACCACATGGACGTCAATGTTTGTGTTGCTCCATTACAAACACGACCGTTTAAGCAGCGTGCAAGTATACTACAGCCATTGGAGACATGCGGAGCGTTTACCTTCCCAAAAGCCGTATGTGGATGCATGTTACTAAATATATAATTACGGAAGTGTAATGATTTTCATTCAATGTCGACCTAAAATATATAATATATAATATTGGCACCACATTCCTTACTCCTGAGGCACATGCCAAAGAGCGGGCAGCCAGGAATAAGAACAATTGTCAGTACAGGTGAGGAAATCGCAAACTACCTGCTGTAAAATGTACTTTGATGTTGCACATGAAATGACAAAAACACATTGTAAACTTGAAGACATTAGCATCGGGAAGAGAACTAAAAACAAATCCGATCCAAATGTTATTTATCAACTGAACAAGACGTGCAGCGGATCACATGCAAACAATTGATAAAATTAGTGCAAATAATTAATAATGTTAATAATTAATAATGTTTCAACTCAAACTAACACGCGGATATTTCTCAAATATTGTGTTTACTAATGGACATGGCGACTGCTAAATTCAATGCATAAACTTGCGCACACAAGCTCTCTGCTGCGTGATATTGATTATAAGTAACCCAAGGAACATTCAGCTAAGATAAATATCAACCATGAAACTAATTTAGGCAATCACTGGTATAAAGACAGTGTGTTTACCACCCCTGACAACAGACGACCGACGACGTCATTCCTATCTATCGTCAGAAGCAAGCAATCAATGTTACCAATAGCTACCATTAATTCATATTTGTCTCCAAGGTAATGCCAAACATTCATCTACCTGCCAATATATATAGACCGAGTCGTAGCTGTGGTTATTTCAGGTAGCGGGACAGCTAAGAGAGGATGGTGCAAATCCACGTGCAGGGCCACGCGGCTTCTCTGCGTATGGGGAAGGCAAGTGCGGAGATTGATGGAGCATGTGTGGACTTACCGAGCCAGACGTACAACAGTGTGCCACTTCAATCAGGAATAATTTACTGCGTGTTCATCGGGTTCGTGAGTCAGCAAGAAAGACGCACGATGCTTTTCTAACGGAGATGCTTTACAGAGGGTATTTGCCGCTGCTTTCATTTCACATAGCGCTAACAGAAGGACGACTGGAGTTAATACAAGATGTTCTGAATTGTTTGAGCGAAGAACTGAATTCCTGCTCCGTACTCGTGTCAGTTACACAGCAAATCAACACGAATTACTGACGGACGACGTGGGTGACGTAATGACGGACAGGAATGGAGAGACGGAGGAACAAGACAAAGAAGAGGAGACGTCAGGATGTATGGATACAGAATCTGCTGGTGTGGAGTTGCCTTTGTTTTCTAACGGCATATAAATTAAAATGTGGTTTGTTGACAAACTCTGCAAATTAAATTTTCTCTTGTCAAGGAACACAATCGAATAATGTACTTTATTTTTTCTCCTTTATAATATTATTACTGAAATGGTATTATGCATTACATAATATATCAAAATTAGAAATAATCCAAGTTCATCATATATTCAAAATAATTTCATTGCAGTGGGCACCTTGCTGTTGCCGCAATGTTTATGTGTACTACCTGTAGAATATAGTTTTTGCTCAGATGTGGGGTTCGTTATTCATACATACATATATACATGCATACTTATATACATAGATATTTATATGTTTAAATACATACATGCGCATACATTCATATATGCATGTCAACATTAATTTAGCTATTGTAATATTATTAAAAATCTGTAATATTGATCGAATTATCTTAAGTAATTGGTTTACTACAAGAGACTAACACCACCAAGAAGTAAGCTGTAGATTTGTATTACGACGCCTGGTTAGAAGGTGTGACGGTTTGGTAGGTAGAGACTTCATGGTGGAACTCATGGAGTTCTTCATAGTGTGCAGACCCCTCTGGTGAATTGCAATTTGCTATGTTCTCATAACACGGTGCAATGGTCGAATTACCTTGGATTGATGTACCTGTGCGTTTGTTTGGTGAGTTATCTCGTTTACGTCTGCCAAAAAAAAGCTATTTTGTTATAGTGGCATGCACGAAGCGTGTAATCATAGTTGAATAATTATCGTTAACAGGCTTTTATGTGTCAGCATAAAATGTCAGATTCAGGTAAGGTTGTATTGCCTGTTGAATATCCATACCTTATGCAGACACAAAAAAGGATCAGAAGACAGGTTGTTAAGGCTATACTCATCACAGCCATGCCGACGATCAAACCTGACACCAAATAATCACCAATGGCATAATCACTTTAAGAGGACATTTGCTCATGTCTTTCGACCTTAAATATCAGCGATTTGTTTTGGGATCGTTGTCTATGTACTGGGTAGCAAAGGTTGATAGGGCGAATATTAATTGATATTTGCCCGATAACAATACAATATATTCAAGCGACAATATTATTTCGCTGAAGATGAATGGTAAGTAGATGACCATTTTACCAGTGTTATGTCTCTCCAGTCGGGCAATCTGCTGCGGCAGACCACTGTCCTGAACATCTGTAAGCAGTGCAATGATATATATCCATCTTGTCATATGGTTGCATAAATAACCGTTCGCAAATAGCTTTACACAATACATTTTCGATTCAATAATCAATAAACATGCTCCTTTTCAATAAAACAACAATGTATATTGCTGACTGTGTATTCATCCATCGTTATCGCCATTTATTCAGTTTGATGCCATCAGTGTTGTTGCAGTTCTGGTTGCATTTGTCATCCCCAAGACTACATTCGTCGATATCTGTCATTGCATAATATTTGATATTTAGACATATTTACTTCAGCGGCGTTGCTGGCTTTGCGCCTGACGTGGTTCATCATGTAAATTACCTGAACAGGAGCCATTATTCTGATGAATCCGGGTTTGCATTCACATTGGTATGAACCTGGCGTGTTGATACACTCGAAGTTATCCATGCTGCATAAGTCTGGATCATCAGTGCACTCGTTGACGTCTGCAACACGTGTCGCAATCGTTTGCAATGTTCAACATGATCTATTTTGTTTCTGCTTCACTCATATAAAATACTCGGTTAACCATTCATATTCCATTGTTTACCTGTACAATTTCGTTTTTCTCCGCCCACTAATCTGTACCCCGTGTGACACGCGCAGTGATACGCACCAGGACTGTTGACACACTGTTGGTTACATCCGCCATCATCAACGTCACATTCATCCCAATCTGCAGGATATATCGATATAAATTGAAAACACAAACGAAAAGAGGGGACGGAGTGGTTTCCCTGCCAATTGTTATTTAACTAAAGTATTTACACGAAATGAGTATAAATATCAGAATTGACGTTAAATCGTTTTCTTATCATTCGTAACCTGTGCATTGAAGCATTTCGCCTCCATCAACCGGGACGAATCCATCCTGGCAGCTGCATTCTTCAGTCTCTGGTGCGTTATGACAGTCGCAATAGTAGGACAAGGGTGTATTGATACACGCCATACCACATCCGCCGTTATGCAGCGAGCATTCATTGTAATCTGGGGTCAAATCACAACTACATTGTCACACATGGCAAAAATAATACGCATACACCAGCTACTTTTATCGTCCTTGCGTACCCCTCCTACTTTTAAATAGATTAAAAAGCACCCATTCAGATATGATTTAAAAGGCTATTGGCTCCCCATATAGAACATGATAATGCAGTTGAAATAGATACGTTGTTCCTCTCCCTCTTACCTCTGTAGATATCCATACGCCATAATCCACCGCAGGGCTGGCTCCTATTACCTTCACATGGGGACTGTCTGCACTCGCTATCAGGACGTTGTGGTCCGTACTTGGTGTGATCCGTGTCGTTTCCACAAAAACACGCGAAGCCGGCCTGGGAACCATGGACAACACCCCACAGTAATACTGATAGATCAGATCAGAACAAATAATCCTTAAGGCAGAGATTGTTTATTAACCGAATAGCGCACCTCCAATCCTGCGAAAAGATCACCTCTTTGTATGAGACATTTGTTGAGGCACAAGTCCACTGTCATGCTTCCGCTATTTTTGTAGAATAACCCAGTCAGAATTCTAGTATAGTTATCTGTGAAGCATCCCACTCGTTCTGTGACTGAACAAGCAAGGGTAGTGGATGATAACGTTGTACAGCTACATGATAGAAACAAACGTTAGGTCTCTCTCTATAGACGGTGCTCACTTGCTATTGTAATAAACATATCAGACAGGTTAAAATTGGTAGTGAAATCTGCACCTTTAAATCAACCAACGACTTTCCCGACCCGAGGATGTAATTGAAATCCACTCTCACGTATTTCATCGATACTCTTTAATCTAAACCCTCGGGTATTTCCGAGCAGCTTACCCAAGATCAAATACTGCTCGAACGTAAGCCACCGAGCCATGATGTCGTCGTACAAAGGACGAGAAAGGTGTGTGTGTGTGGGGGGGGGGGGGGGGGGGGGGTTTGTTTCAAGTCTAAAGAGCTTTGATGTGCAAGTGGATCACTTGATCAAACAAAGTATACAATGTAACTAAAGCGACATTAAAAACAAGAGAACCAGATTCAAAGGTATTGATAATCATTGTATTTGTGTTATACACCTTAGTTGATAGGTCAGCGTGAACAATATTACACTCAGTTGAAAATGGAGACATACGAATGTCATATCGTTGGTAACAAAAAGTTGCAGGTCGCATAGATCGGTAACATATCCTCATGACACCTGTCATGGTGGATAGGCTGACGAGTCATCCCACGTGACGTCACATGTCTTATGGTGAAAACAATAGGGAACATCAGTCGCATTAGATGCTGTATTCTCGAGGTTTGATTGGCATTCTCATACGCTCCTCGTCAACATTTACAAAGAATCCCTCTGCTACTTACAAAATGCTTCTGCAAAAATAACATTATAAATTCAAGCAACATATGGTTGGGGCTCTCACCAAGCATCCGCATTGATGAATGTCTTCTTTCAACAACTAGTTCTTATACGATTCACCTATCTACATGAACGAGGAGTTACTCTGACAT
Source organism: Urechis unicinctus (assembly GCA_034190875.2). Classification (NCBI taxonomy): domain Eukaryota; kingdom Metazoa; phylum Annelida; class Polychaeta; order Xenopneusta; family Urechidae; genus Urechis; species Urechis unicinctus. The sequence goes on along the minus strand of CM067352.1, from coordinate 5,421,114 downwards.
ACAAATTGTCTCTCTCGTACGCTCGATCTTAACAACGGCTCCATGTCATTAATACCAATGTAGAGTTCAAGAATGATGGCATAAGTCCATCTCACCCCTTCCCCAGTGACATATTATGATCAGAGCTGGCTATGTTTACGTTCTTACGGATCGCAAGGCTATAAAGAGGTAAGATGTCAATATGTGTATCATCGAGTTACACTCATCTTGAGGCGCCACCTGCCATATGGCATATATCAGCCACAAAACCCAAAGTCTCCACATGCCGTATCCTGCGTTTGTAATCAAGCGGCGCGCATGTGCAATGCTAGAGTCATTCTTACTGGCAAGAGGCTTGAATGACTTTTTTTATACCCAAAAACATTTCTGGCCATACAAGACAGGATCGATCTTATATAAGTGCTTACAATGAATCACGATCAGTGAATTCAAATTCAAGAATGCTATATTGAGACAACTCACTTGAGCTTAAGTAAATATTTTTTTAAGTCACATTACAAACATGAACTATCTGTCATTCTCAGGGGTGACAAACCACCGTAGTGGGAGATGAGTAGACCGGCAATCAAAAAGCAAACATGGACGCGAAGTGAGGTGTATTTCGGCATACATTGATCTGATACGACTGACTGAATGTTTATGTGCATTGAGTAGCGTTTCTGTTTGTTCTCCTCCTCGTTAACCCATTCAAAACGTTGTGTCATGTGGGGATGTGGGTGGGGGTTGGGTGGGGGTAGGATAGATGTATAGCAAACATTATAACGTACAGCGTGTGAGTCACCTGTTCGGGTGACACTGTGGCAATGGAAGTGCTGTTGCGGGTGGTTCATTATAGCGGTTATATGCGGAAATATATATGATCATATGTATATACATATATATTTATACATGTATAGATATATATATATATATATATATATATATATATATATATATATATATATATATATATATATATATATATATATATATATATATATATATATATATACATAAATATATACATAAATACATATATATATCTATATATGCTTGTATATACGGTGAAATATATGTGAACATATATATATATATATATATATATATATATATATATATATATATATATATATATATATATATATATATATATATATATATATATATATATATATATATATATATATATGCACATGTATATTTATGCAGATATAACTATATATATTATTCCTTATTGCTCAGGCCCCACCTCAGAAATTGCACCTTACTCCTTGAGAATGATCATGGAGGAAAAGGATCTCATCATAGTCATGCTCATGGAAGAGATTGAAAATACAATGGTTAATAAAAACTTTTAAAGATTGTGAATTTCAGAATTTTAAGGGTCGCTATCTGTGTAGCATCCCACGTGTTCTATGACTGAACATGCCAGTGTAGTGGATGAAGACGTTGTACAGTGACATGATAGAAACAAACGTTAACTCACTGTAGAAGGTGTACCCTGGTATTGTAATAAACATATTAGTCAGGTTATAATTGGATGTTAAATCTGCACCTTCACATCAACCAACGACTGTCCCGACCCGAGGTTGTAAGTGATATCCACTATCACGTATTGCATTAGTACTCGTTCATTTAGACCCACGACTTTACTGAGCAGATTACCCAAGATCTGATACTGCTCGAACGTGAGCCATTGTAAGGCTGTGAGTGCTTCGTAGAAAAGAAAAAAAAATGAGGAACTTGGCTACAAAGTTATGGAAACTGGATAAAACATGAAGGCTTCTGTTTTAATTAATAGACTGTTACAAAGTACATAATGTAATTAAAGAGACATTGAGAGCAAGATATATATGGGCCTTGCTGGTCATTCACGTTATTGTATTTGTGTCATAAATCTTAGTTGATGTGTCAGCGTGAATAATAGAACAAACAGTTTAAACAAGAGACGTAAGCATGTTATATCGCACTTTGGGTGACGATGCTTTACTGAGCTCGATTTTCGAGCTACTCAGAGTTAGACTCATTAGTAACAGGAACTTGTAGGTCGCCCAGATCGGTAACATATATAAATGGTAACAGCCATGGTGGATAAGCTGACGAGTCATCCCTAATGACATCACAAGGAGAATATCAGTCACATTAAACGGAGCATTCTAGAGGTTTGATCAGCATTGTTACGCGATCTTTTTCATCATTCAAAAAAGGTCCCTTTGTTACATACGAGCAAAATGCGTCCGCGAAAATAGCATTTTGCATTTGAGCCAAATCCCGCTCCAGACAACTACTTATATATTTTTTTTTTTTACAACTAGTTTTTTATATGATCGCTCTACACATACGACGAGTTACTCTGTCGTACAAACGTCTGTTTCTTACTGATAAGTGAATCTTACCAGCAGCTTTTACCCGCTCCATGTTATTTGTATCAACATTAGTGTCAATCCCTTCCTCCGAAAAATATCATTTTGTGATCAGACATGGCTATGTTTATCTTCTTGTCGAGGCCTGCGCATTCGACTCGGTACTTTCTTTTTAACATCATTTTCGTTCATTATCGTTTTATAAACATATGTAGTAACTCATGTTCATGTTCAATAGATGTACATATATGTATCATAAAGATACACTCACCTTGAGGCGCCACCTCCCATATTGCATATATCAGCCACAATACACAAAGTCTCCACATGCCGAATCCAGTAAATTGATTATATCCCTCAGAATCAGTTCCAGATTGAATGATAAAATGAAAGCGACTAACCCTCCAGGGCTTCATGAACGCATTGCCGACAAGGAAGTAATGTTCAGAATTGACTTAAAGTTCTAAAATCGACAACGCCCTGCTGGTGGTTGGGAGGGGTTTGGGGAGCTAGTGGTTTATTAGAGAAACAGGCGTTCCCGTTGTCGCATGTGCTACTTATGGGTCTGGCATTGAGGGGACGTCTATCCTCATGTACATGTTTAGTCAGGTTACAAACCTTTACGAATCTCTATTTCACAAACCATCCCGGTTCACTCCTAAATACATGCAGACAAACATAGAAACAATCAAACGTGTGAAGATATGTGTACATGTACAGTGGTGGAAGCATTCATACTGGCATGAGGCTGGAGTTACTTCTTTAAGTGCCCAAAAACTGTTCCAACCCAATATGAAAGGATTCAGCTTTAAGAATGCTATATTGAGACAACTTACCTTGATCTCAAGTAAACATCTTTTCATCTATATGGACCGGGGTGAGCAGAGGAGACGCGTATTCAAAAGCCAAACATGTATGCGACACAAGGCAAAGCTCGGCTTGCAGTGATCGTATACGTATGACTTAATATTCGAGTGCACTGAGTAACCCTTCGGCTTCTTCTATACCTCGTTAAAACGTTGTGTTGTGCTGATGGGGTGAGGGGGGGGGGGCTTGTTGGGGATGGGGAGGGGGGATACCGTTACACAGTATTGAACGGCCCTATAGGCGTCGTCTGATTGATAAAGGTTACAGTATATTATTTAGAGATAATTGTATATCATGCTGTGGATTATTTCTGTTTCAGCTCCCTACAATCGCGCGCGATATATTTTATTGCATGAATGTCTTGGATGATTATTTGTCCAACACCAAACGCTATGATTAGCAATGTCTGGATATAATTCAACCATCATAACGTGACAGTGTGAGTCATTATATTGAGCGGTACTGCACCCAATGATAGTGCATTATAGCGTCGTCAATCACATCTATGGAAAGCAATATAATGAAACAAACCAATAGAAATCTCTGTGAAATGAGCTGTACTGAAATCAAGATAGCCTGCATGAATTATGCCAAGGTTAAGGTTAGTGCATTCTTAACATCATTTTCATTTTCATCATTTGATTTTTACCTCCGCTTGTGAGCAGAGCTGATCATTTACCGTTGCTCTGGCATCCGCCTGTCCGTCTGTTTATAAATATTGGGTGGCACATTTTCATGCCAGTCAGCAGTTGTTGATGTATTCATATTTGTCTGATTGTAGAATTTAAAAAGATAATCACCTGATGGTGATGGCTGTTTGGCGCCCCGTTAAAATTACCATGGGTCTAAGCCCAATGTTGGCGGTCAATGTGACATTCAATAAGTCCCAAACTGATTTAAGACGCATATGTCAAGCATCAATCAATAATGCCTTTATCCCAATGCACTATGTACAGTTCATGGATCATATGTGTTCATCTACCATAAGATTCAACATGCTTAGGGAACTGTCACCATCACTGGCGCTTGGTTCATATTGCTTCCGGGCGTCGATAATGAGAACGAGCATTGATTTCGTAACATCTAAATCAAAGTAACCAACGGTTTCTGATGAAGTCGAGGACTTTGTGAGTTGCTTCCATTGGGAAACGATTGCCGCGAATATAACGACGCGACGACCAAGTTATTGGCGTGACAACTCGAAAAGTTGTTATTCATCTAGTGTACACTGCCATAGCTGTCAAAGTTGGCAAGTGCTTTCAAGACCCCTGATTTCTGGTTGACCTACTTCGCAAGTGTCAAGGCTTCGCAACTCGCCCACAATACTGCTCGTCAGATTCAATATAAGCGTAGAATAGAATAAATTATGCAGATTCAACACAATAAAACAACAACCATGTTGTTTCTGTAGCGGAAGTTCACAAATCACTTTGTTGCAGTGATAAAATAAGAGACTGCTCACCAAATAACACTAGGTGCGTTTTTATTATAATAACTTTTATTAAACATAATTAATAAACTGTAATCACGCTTCGACCCCACTCTAATTCCTTGTCTTGACCCCATTCTCATTCCCGCCATGCCCCTGCCTTATCAGCTAATGCCTGCCATATGTTTCAATGATGTTTTCCTTCTAACAGATTTGTGTATAAGGGTTCGCATGGAGATACTAGATGCGGGTAAACACAATTTGGTCGATAGATATCTAGGGATGAACTATATAATTGCTTTGAGCTTGAAATCTTCTAGGGCGCGGACCGATAACTGTTATAAGGAAGTTAACCGTGTGGAAAATGCTTTTAACTGTTCTAGACTTGATAATAAGAATTAATTAACAAATTTAAATGGTTTAACATCTAACCCGACCCTAACCATCGCCACGACCTTATGCTCCCCACTGTAACCTCACTCTTACCCTCTGTAGGGACCCCACCATATTCCTAGAGACGGTTTCTAATCTACTTCACGTCACTTACGTCTCGACTGAAATTAAATTGTATTCAATTGCGTTAATTACTGTAATGATGTTAAACCATGGCAATCATAACGTGTCAACATATGTGCACGACACAACGCTTCTCATCGCTGTGTTTTCCAGATGTCCTTATTGCCTATTTTGGAGTCGTTTGTCCTGCTTCGACCTTCAGTATTAACTGTTACCCCTATTCAACCTTCTCGGCCATTTTCAGAGTGATCCCTACTAATGTGCATTGGGAACAAACTAACAGGCATACATCCACATAAATGTGCTACATTAAGAGCTACTAAAACAACATCACAAATTAGACGTGACTTTTTTTTAACCTTGTTGGGATCATTACCATTATCAATGATGATCAATCGTGTACATGTATTCCCAAGTTTGGAGACATACTATGCTTCACCAACAACATTGACTGCCATATTATTTTAGGGTTCTCATTGTCAGTCCTGCCACAGGAACCTGTCATCATCCAATAACTCAGCCAGTTTCTGATTCCATGGTCTGAAGTAGTCGTCAATCATGGTATTCATGTCACTTTGCATATCACCAAGTTTCTTCGTGTTCCGCACTGAATTGACTCCGAAGTTATCCATATGAAAAGGACCTGCACATTAGCAGCAAAATTTTTATATCGCAACATGTTTTTTATTGATATATATATATATATATATATATATATATATATATATATATATATATATATATATATATATATATATATATATATATATATATATATATATATATAAACTAGAAATACATTGAATGAGATATATAATAGTCAAAGTTCGTCGTATATATTTGATATAACAATGAACTAATAGTGTCTCTTTTATTGTTTTGGCATAGATTATTCCTAACATAGAACGAATATGGTAATTTATTGAGAATTATATTCTAAAAGTTATCCTCTAACAAATCATTGACATTCATCAACACTTTCAAAGCAATGCTTCCATAGGTATCTGAACGTTATCTTGCTCAATTTTAAGATATAAATTATTCATATACTATAAAATTGCAGATAATCTAACAAAATAGAAAACAAGCAAATGATTAACTTCACAATTTACTGAGAATAGGAACTTAGACACAAACCTGCGTCCAAGAATTCAGCTATTTCATTAGCAACACTTGTTCTGTTGGCGGCGTAATCCTCCCAACGAGTGATGAATATCTGGTCCCGTGGGAACACTTGGAGCCAGTCGCGAATATACAGGTAATAAATCCCTACACGAAATCGCAACTGAAATACATACATACATATATATATATATATATATATATATATATATATATATATATATATATATATATATATATATATATATATATATATATATATATATATATATATATATATATATATATATATATATATATATATATATATATATATATATATATATACCGTATATTCCCTTATTAGTGCCCCCGGGGGCGTTACATTTTGGGGGGGGGGGGGGGGGCGTTTTTAGAGCGTCAAAAGTCGATAAAATTTACTTCATGTTTAAGTCTTATACACCAAAAAAAACAAGTCACATAATGTATATAAAAGGATGAATTAATAAATTTATGGTAAGTCATGATTTCATCTTTTCTTTAAAACGGAAGGGGGGCGTTAATTAGGGGAGGGGCGTTAATTAGGGAATATACGGTATATGTATATATATTTATTTATACATATAAACATTATTATTTATTTAGTGTGAGAGATACAAATCCAAATTGCTGCCTCAACGTTATTTTTCTAGTTTTCGATATTTTCCCTCGATTTCATTACCATACTCAACATACGGGTAAGTACGTAGTATGGTATTGTGAACAACATGGATGGCAACTTATTTGCATTTATAATGAGTTTCCGGTCATTCACATACAGGCATAGCTTGTGAGTTGACAACGTGATCGTATATACAGATCCGTGGACTGGATGTCCTGTGGCAATCATTACATAAGGTAATAGCACGCTGTGTCAATGATCGTAACTCCTCGTGACTCTTTTCATTTGTGGCTCGGAAGAATAAGTACTCTGAGAATAACCTAAACACAACCAATACAATGATATTTTAACGCACATTAAATAAACAAATATGTGTCAATCATTCCAGTTTTGCAGTGTTGAAGTTGAACTTACGTATTTAGATGATGTGCCAAAGTTAGATTTTTTAAATATCTCTATTGTGATACCAAGACTGCTCAACATGCAGTCCTCTTGCTTGTTCTATTTATAGAGCCAAGAATGTTATCATGTGTACACCTAGAACCATGACGTTGTAACTTATCTGACCTGGTTGTAGGATTACGGAGGATCAACACAATCTTGGCTTTCGGAGTGAGTTGATGAATGAGATCTGCTATTAAAATTCTCGGCTCCCTTGTGTCTTTTTTAATTTGCAATTTATACCATTCACCAAAACTGTATAAATAATTGGGTGTAAATTCAGCTGCAACAAATTAAATGGTAATAAAGCGAGTTAAAAACATATATAAATGGAATTAAAAAAGTCGGGTTTGGAGGGGGAAAAATCCATGATTGAGGGATGGAGTGTTCTATATGTGTATGTACGATTAATAAACGAATACTCCTACCGGTAATGGCACTATCATAGTTTTCAACGGTCAGGTGGTCGACGGCCGATCGTTTCCGGGTTCTCTCGGCAATGGGTTCATAAAAATCCACGTAATGTCGGAAAGGATGCGATTCTGAACCATTCTCTTGAACAAACATTTCATACTTTGATACGACAATTCGGGGATCATTCAGTGATAGTACTAAACTTATGCTACAATCTATCGATTTGCAACACTTACTCTACCGTAGTAAAATCAAACAAATATATCCTTTATAACGAATCCGGTTCCAGTATTTAATCTCCTTTCTGAGAGGCTGAATTACCCGGGGATGTTTTGTTAGAATGCTCGCTAAGTCTGTCGTGCCACATTTAGAAACTCCTGCTAAATAAAAGTAGGGCAGGCATCTAAGTAGCCAGGTGACTCCATCATTGTCATTTGTATATATTGCATGGGTGCTTTCTCTAACTAACAATATATGTTTGGTTCTTTACTCATACGGAAATTTGGACTTATGGGCCACAGATGCACAAAGGCCTGATATCTGGTATAACACACTGATGTAACTGAGGAAAATGGTAACCCAAATTGAACCTTTCGCCCCCACAACCTCTCGCTCCCAGTCCCACACCTTCGCCGGTGACAATAATGCTCATGGGCATTAGCCCAACAGACCAACAGATGAATCGATTACCAAGAGGGAGCACTGTCATCCTCGCCTATGGCAATCATGCTCCTACACTACACATAGGCGCTTGTGGTGGACCATTTTGAACCCGCCACCTTGATCACCTGCTATGATTATAGTAGAAGGCCATAAAATATGTGATCTTCATGGTCGGGTCATCCCCCCGCGCCCATGCTCGTACTATATAATACTTACGACTGTAGCCGAGTCAATCTTTCTATCGATTGACAGATCAAGTGTGATATCGTGCAAGTCGCCAGCGGGAAATAAACGACCGTCAATCAATGTGGGCGCCATTTTATTTCCGCTTCTGTCGTTCACCTTGACCTTTCTATCCAACTAAACCAGTGAGAATCCAACCGTCGCATTTCTACCCTCAATCGCATTATCAGATGATTTCCACTCTCCCTGAAATGGTTGTTTATAACGAGGTAACGCGTGGGTGTTGCTTTCGTTGTAGATATCAAGCGAATACCAGATAAGAACAACAACTACCATTGTCATAAACAAGAGTAAAATTCCCGAGGAGTTCCGAGCGGTTGTTAACCCTGTCCGTATCAGGAACATGGTTGATGGTTAGGCAGGCTTTAGTCGATTCATCATCACGTTATTCTAAAAGCTTTTATTCGGTCCAATCCGGGCTTTATATCAAAAGATCCAACTGCCTCACAAAAACTACGGGACACCCATAGTATTAATAATGCAGCCGATAGACCTCGAATGACCCAGAGTCGGTGTATTGGCTTATGTTCTTATTGTTTGGGTGTGTTGTTGGTGGTTGGGTAACTTAAAGCGTGGAACTGTCATATTGTCATCTGGCCAATCGGAGACGAGCTGAAAGGTGTTTGTTATGATATCAACATTATGATTGATCTCATAAGTATGCATCATTTCGTATGATGTGAATGCGAGTCAGAACGCCCCAATAACAAAACGCCCCAGGACGAAACGCTCCTGATGGATTACATTAAGGAGGCGAATGTATATATTGTACACTATGGATTTTTTATCAAACAAACTGTTAATTAATATTTGTTGATATGAAATCAATTGAAAACGTACTTCGGACCAACGTCCCGTGTCAGTGCTCTCGGGGCATTTTGACCCGGTGGCTTGGACGTTTTGCCGGGACGTCGTCTCCCACGATGTTGGTCGATGAATGTTAATAAGTAACACGTAATAACAATGACCTGGAGGAAACGGCAGCTACTGCTTACAAACACCCTCATCATTTTTTGAGTAAGTACAATGGTTAGATTTTTTAATGACCTGGAAGAAATGTGATCAATATCTTTGGATTGTCAATAATTTGTAAGTTTTTAATAGATGTTTGGGAAAAATAGGGGGAAAAAATGGGGTGAGCGTTCACCTATGACAAAACATTTGGACGATACTGTCAACTGATTGTGAAAACGCCAGCGTATGTCGTAAAATCGCCAGCGGACTGTCAAATACATCCCACTGTGGCTTGATCCCCAAGGCTTGCATTTATTGACTGCCTGACCCAGCTATCAGAACGCCAGAAGGAGGAACCAGATGATGTGAGGGAAGCATTCTCGCAATATTTCGAACCTAAATCAAACTTCAGATATAGTTTGTAGAGGTATTTTGTAATAATTTCATTCAATGTCAATTCAAGGCTGATTTGTATTAGTTTACACCGCAAAGAAATCTTGTGCAGTATGCAAACTTTGCTGTCGACCAATAAGGCTCACAAAGTGAGGTACTACCGACCAGAAGTTGGATATTTCGTCATAGACGTCACCATCACAAACGTTCTCGCGTTACTTGTCCTTTGCACCAGACTTACACATTACTGCACGGCTGTTATTATGTTACTAGACATTGTGCAGAAGGAGGAAAGTTAATATTAAAGTTCAACAAAGGTTTCCCTTGTTCCTTTTGCATTTCCGATCTTCAATCTAATATGCTTTCTTAGAACAGTAGCTAGTTGTACGCAGATGATTCGATGTCTTGTATTGTACACCGTCAGTTGATAAAGCACAACTTTGAACAATCACAGCATTGTCATCAGCAGTTACATGATGGGTAGTCAATCATCAATGGACAAATTACCTACAGACAACCTTAATTAATATCATTGATGCCACATCATGTTTCAATCGTCCTGTTACTCGACAAATATCTCTCGGCATTCTTCATACCTTTATACCTAAAATATTTGCATCTGACATTGGGTGCTTGTGGATTTCATGCCCACGATTTGAACGACGTCCTATTTGAAACCCTTTATCATAAACGTATCCGCACCAATTTTGTTATATGGTCAAAAGTTTAAATGCATGCTGGCAATGCAAACGCAGTTCATGGATATAACAGCCAACGACCTTTTATTTCTTGACAGCGTTTTTTTAATTGACAGTACATTACTAAAAAAATTCAACCAAGCGCTCAAAAGTAGTTTTCCACCAATTTTGTTTTATGATGCAACAATTTCAATTCATGCTGGCAATTTGATGCAAACACAGTTCATACATAGTACAGCCAACGACCTATTATTTCTTGACAGCGTTTGTTAACCGAAAGTACATTTTACAAATTAACATCGAAACGCCCAATAGTGTTCCAAAGCCACGATGGTCCAAATGTTCGCGGAATAGAGATTGCAACAACATGCTTTTAACTATGGCAACCTAATTTCAATTCTAGAATTTTTAGTTTTCATGCATTGACCTCTTTTGCAGGATTACATTACCCAATATAATTTACGTCATTAGCATTTAGACTGCTTTCGTTTGTTTATTTAGATGTTTTAAAATTTGCTGCTCCATGGCATTGTAACTCTTGACCAGGCTGCATCAAAGGATGAAGTAAACAAAAAATAGCCAGTTGCTAAACAATTAAATGCATACAACGAAATGTCCTGAACTTTGACCTGTGATCAGGTGCATGCTAATAAGTGCAACAGCTTGGTAAGCAATATTTCTGTCTTTATGATAAAAAATATAAGGAACAATTGGAATGCCATCTTCTCGCTAATTGAAAGCACTCAACACATGTGCATAGCGAGTTCGCGGATTACTACCATCAAGGATGACATATCCCAGCTAATTGGTGACAGTAGGCAGCACCATTTCGAGTGACTGGTGGCACGCGTTGAAGCAGCGCATTTCGGGTAGCTTTTGCATTTACCTAACACGTATCACTGTAGATTTTATCCATCTTCGAGCACTTCTGAGACTCGTTGCAGGCGTAGAAGAGAGGCTAGAGTCAACTCAGTATCTTCAGTAAGATTAAAAGCAGATCGATGTGCAAGTACCTGAGACCTCGCAAACCGACAACACGATTTCCACCTGCAAAATGCAGAAGCTTCGTTCTAAAAACATGTATAACACCAGTTTGTACTGTACGTTTTAAACATTGGTCAGCAAATGTGATAACAGAGACAGAATGGGCTACCTACTGAAATATGGGATGCTACTTGTATTAGCTACATCATCCGTGTTCGGACAGTTCTAAGTTCACATCTAGTAACTTACCACCTGCAATACACCATGCCGCACCAGAAAATTGACGAACACACACACACACACACACACACACACACACACACACACACACACACACACACACACACACACACACACACACACACACACACACACACACACACACACACACACACACACACACACACACACACACACACACACACACACACTGGCGGTTACCTTTCATGTTAGGTATGTAATTTATTAGACGGATGTGTGTACTCGTAGCACATTTTAAAATACCATTATTTATGATTGCATCTAGCACATTCTAGGTCAAGGCAACGCGTGTGACCTTCAGACCAGCATTTATGTTACAGTGAAGATGCATACATGCTTATCACATGACGATAGCTTGCCATGTTCAAAACAAACATTTGTAATTTCCAAGTGCTTTGCAATGTTACGACACGGCTTGGCACTAACACATTATCTAAGCGACGGCAATGGAACAATACAACAGCTTGGTGAAATGTTATGGCTCCGATTAAATAACATGGCCGTATATTTAGGTTTAAAAATTGAAACGCGAAAAGGGACATTAAAAAAGTTAAATAACAATTTTTACTTACCACCTGGTCAGCACCAACACCAGGTCGATTGACATAATAACAAGCAGACATCAATGTTTAAGTCTCATGTAACTGGTTCCATATATACAAGGACATAGCAATAATGCTAAAATATGTTGCAAGGGATCAAACATTATACAAAACGTATAATGGTTCATTTACATAGCAAATTAATGCAATTCATTCGTGCCATGTCAGACAAAAATGTGTCATTTTCATCAACAAAAGACCACGCAAGTCGTTACAAAACAAAAATCAACTCCTTAATAATTATAACAGGGCAGGAGAGGTTCACTTTCGTGTTACGTTTGTTCCAAATGTAGAGCAGAAATAACTTACCAGCTACCCAGCGCGGTATTCGGGAAAACACACAAAACACGCCAAGGTAAATCTTTTATGATAATAACTCCCAGCATTTCAAGGAAGCATATTTAGATATATGTGAAAGATGTTCACTGGCACCAACGGCGTTCTTGATGCCACCCATTTATTGTAACCCGTCACACAGATTGATGTATTTTCATGTTACACCGGCTAAAAGCTGTATTATCATGTCTTTTATATCTGCGCTCATATGAAGGAAACCCGTGAAATATAAAGTTTCTCTTGTTTTATTCCTACAGACAGAGACCCTAGCACCATCCCAAAGCACAGGGATTAATAGTGACTAACTATATAACGAGAGCAATCTACTGATTCTTAATCACCGCGCACCTACACCATAATCTGGCTGTGTTCTAAAGAGGCATGTGCTATTTCGCTGAGAACAAAGAGTTAATTATCAGAAAAGATACTATATCACCGAAAACAAAGTTTATTATAAGATGAGATGTTATATCACCGCAAACACAGAGTAAATTATCAAATAAGATACTATATCGCCGAAAACAAAGAGTTAATTACCAGATTAGATGCGATACCGCCATAAACAAAGTGTTTATTTATCAGATGAGATGCAGAAAATTTAACTTACCGACTGGAAAATTGTGAGTGAAACGCAGAACAATATTGGTTGAAATTACACTATGTAAATAATATATATTTCTAGAGATAAAATGAATCAATCTTATGGAATTGAAATTAACTTGTCAACGCCGTAGCACTTTTAACAACGAGCAATATAATCATCAGAATAGTTGAGTCAACGTGACTGACTGACAGGCTGTACAGGACAACGTAGAAATGTTCACAGAAACATTATGGATGTATGGTAAAAACACAGATATTGTAAGTTCATTTACTAGCATAACTGTTATGTATGTCAGGTTTGTCTCATTCCATAACTAACCTCGGGTTAGTTCTCTGACTAGTCCCCACTCCAGCAACAACTGGCAGTGAGTAACTTTACTATAACGAAGAGCGTGGATAAGCAAGAAAATGTAGCTTCACATTAGGATAGGCCATTGGGTAGTTAGCAAATGTTTTTCTTCTACTGCCGAAATAGATATGAATAGCTAAACTAGATGAAACTCTCTTAATTTGACTTAATTGTAAGAGTTGACTTGACTTAAGACATCGACAAACAAAAAAGATTATGTCTTAACTGAATGTCATTTAAAGGTAAAGGATGGCACTCAATCAAACGGAAATAAATAACAAAAGATATTTTGATGAGATACAGAGCAAGCCGTACACGACTGTTCTCTATAACATGACATATCGCGACGTAATGAGTGATACACTCGGTTACCAGTTAGATTGTTGGGGTGTGAATTGAGAGAAAAAAATCACTTGTGCAAGCCATGCTCCCAGGATATAAAATCACAGCAGAATGAGAAGTTATGCTTAGGATGTTGTCATAGCCATCATGTCTGCTAATTAGTTTTTTGCTAATAACCACTTAAACAAGTAAAATCACTCGTGCGATCAGATGATAGTCTTAGACATTCAATGTCTTATCAATCATGGCCAACTCCCGATGCGAGCTGGAACGATTACCATATAGACGTTAATGTTTGTCTTGCTCCATTACAAACGCGGTAGTTTAAGCAGCGGGCAAGTATCTTACAGCCATTACAGACATGCCGAGCTTTTACCTTCCCAAAAGACGTATGCATGTTACTAAATATATAAATACGGAAGTGAAATGATTTTCATTCACTGTCGACCTAATATATATAATATATCATGTCTGCACAACACTCGTTACTCACGAGACACACGCCAAAGAGCGAACAGCAAGGTATGTGAACATAAATCAGGTGAGGAAATCGTAACCTGCTATAAAAGACACGGTTGAGTGAAACACATAGACTCAATATAGTAGTTAAGCAAATAAAATGCACTTTGATGTTGCACATGAAATGACAAAATCATATTGTAAACTTGAAGGCATAAGCATCGGGATGAGAACTAAAAACAAATGAGATCTAAATGTTACTTACCAACTGTACAAGACGTGGAATGGAATACATGCAAACAATTGATAATATTAGTGTGAATTTAATGATAATAATATATCACAAATAATACCTACGTTAAGCTATGCACCACAGATGGCAAGCGTCATAGGGCCTAGATCAAATAGGTTTCGGATAAAAGGAAATAAGGTGTGACTTAACAACTGGTATTGAAGGTTGAATAAAACGCATGATCACATTGTTATCACGGGGCAGATATTACATAGTATCCCATGTAGATAAACCGTACTGTGTTATTTAAACACATAAACCACGGTGTTGAGAATTATTATTGAGATCACTGCAGTAACAACATACCCACTGTTACCGTAGACGTTGCATATTGGTACCTGATTGATCTCAAACTAACACGCGGATATTACTCAAATATTGTGTTTACTAATGGACAAGGCGACTGCTAAATTCGATACACAAACTTGTGCACACAAACTCTCTGCCGTGTGGTATTGATTATACGTAACCCATGGCACATTCAGCTAAGATAAATGTCAACCATGAAACCAATATAGGCAATCACTGGTACAAATACAGTCTGTTTACCACCCCTGACAACAGACGACCGACGATGTCATTCATATCTATGGTCAGAAGCAAGCAATCAATGTTACCAATAGCTACCATTAATTCATATTTGTCTCCAAGGTAATGCCAAACATTCATCTGCCTGCCACTATATATAGACCGAGTCGTAGCTGTGGTTATTTCAGGTAGCGGGACAAATGAGAGAGGATGGTGCAAATCCATGTGCATGGCCACGCGGCTTCTCTGCGTATGGGGAAGACAAGCGAGGAGTCTGATGAAGCATCTCCTGTCTTCATTGATACAGCGTGTGGACTCGCCGAGACAGACGTACAACAGTGTGTCACCTCAATCAGGGACACTTTAATGCGTGTTCATCGAATTCGTGAGTCAGCAAGTAAGACACACGATGCTTTCCTAACGGAGATGAATTACAGAGGATATTTACCGCTGATTCCATTTCACATAGCGCTAACAGAAGGAAAACTGGAGTTGATACAAGATGTTCTGAATAGTTTGAGCGAGGACGAAACTGAATTCTTGCTCCGTATTCCTGTCAGTTACACAGTAAACCGACACGAAATACTGACGGACGTCCTAGGTGACGTGATGGCGGACAGGAATGGAGAGACGGAGGAACAAGACAAAGAAGAGGAGACGTCAGGATGTATGGATACAGAGTCTGCTGGTGTGGAGTTGCCTCTGTTCATGGCGCTCTATAGCGGCAATCCAGATCTGGTGAACTTGTTGTCTGACAAGGGTTGTGACCTTTACCAACAAGACAGTCACGGTAACACAGCCATTCATATACTTGTTGTTATGTCCGAGTCCCGAGCTGATGACGCCGTCCGTATGTACAGCGCCCTACTGTCTTGTCTGAAGACAGGTTCAAACAGGAGGAAATTGATCTTGAGTAAGAACCACCAGGGACAGACCCCTCTCGACATT